>WBNM01018646.1:232393-282144 GCA_013399055.1 Ramphastos sulfuratus | reverse complement strand
TTTTTTTTTTTTTTTTTTTTTATTATAAGCAGTCAATTTACTTCCAATTACAGTATGAACTGCAGTAAATCTTGCTGTGGTGATGGCGATTAATCACAGATCAACAGGCATAAATCACATAAGGCAAGTCTTGGCTTTTAAGAGATGGACCACTCATTAACAAAAGCAATTGCATCATTCTGGTCTCCTCCATGGCACACGAGTCTCATGCCCCTTGAAATGTTCAAAGTGCTCACATTGACCTGTATTAGGTTTCAGTATCATTAGATGTGCTGGGGAGTGAAAATTCCGTTGCCAATGTGAATTAGAAAAGTAGTTTGAAGTTTCTCAGCTGCTAACTCACCCCAAATTTCGTGTCATGTTGCATATCACAGATCATACAGGCACGCACCTGTTTTGTGCATGAGTATTTTAAAAGAGGATGAGATGAAAACCTTAAATCAGAGAGGTTGCACCTTTTTTTATTAGCAATAGTATCTTACCCTTTGAGCAGCCTGAGCCCAACCTTAACATTTTCATGCAGATTATTTCAAACTTGTTTATCATTGTTTCTCTTGTAACTTCCTTTTTTTTTTTTTTTTGTTATTTGGTGGTGTGTGTTTGTTTTTCTGGTGTTACTCTGATAGTTGGGATAATTGTGGAGGAAATCAGTGCAGTTATACTTGTGTCTGCTGGGTAGTTCTCCTAAACAGTCAGTGGTAACAAAACACTTATTTAAGTGAGACTTACTAAATCTTTGACTGGTGTGTGGTAGGAAGAGGGACAGAAAGAGGAAAGAAACTCAACAGCATCTTGGCTTTTTTGGTGACAGATCACTTTTTCATTGAAAAGTGCAGCATCTTTTGAGACCATAAATCCTTCCCTGCAGCTAGGGACCTGGACACCTACCTGTTTACAAGGGACTACTCTCACCATGTCCACCGAGTGCTGCCACTCTGCCAAACTGCCATATAGACAGTTTGGCTCCAGACGCTGATCTCAGAGGCTGGTGATGATTGAGCAGGGCAGTGATGTCACTGACAGGTTCCAATATTTGACAATAAATAATCTTTGTATCAAATGAAAACAAACATGAGACTATAAGTATTTTCTCTAGTTGTTCACCAATGTGAAAAGGGATTGATCAAATGCCCACTGCAATCTATAGAGTCTCTTCTGACAGACTTTGGAACAGGACTAAAACTGTGTACAGCCTTCTGGTTGAGTGTATTTACAATAAAGTGTGCTTATAGCTGATTCTGTGGTTTTCAAGCCCTTTAGATAGCTGTCCAAAGCTATGTGATTATACCATCAAGTTCATGTTTTTAGGCATAATCATTAATAACAAACAAAAAAGGTGGGAAAGAGGAAGATGCTTGGTCTCCAACACCTTGCCTCTCTTGCTAGTATCTGCAGGAACAGAAGTACTTCTCTCAAAAATATAATTTTTCCTGCTGTGTTTTGTCTGCCTCAATAGCTCCTTATCTGTAAACCCATGAAAAATGAGTCTGTGTCATGGATCATCTACCATTTGTGTTGATTTGCATTCCAGGATATGGCTTAGATCTGATCTAATGAGTTCCTCTTTTATTGTGGTATCTATCCCTGGCTACACACTATTACCTCCTCACAGGCTGTTATTGTGTGGGGGTCTTATGCCTGCCCTGAGCCCTCCCCCATTTCTTAGCTCTATAAATTACACATACGACCTCAGGAGGTTTTGTGCAATTCTTCTGCATGTAGCAGAGATGATAAAGCTTCCTTATCTCATGTGGCATTTTGTGCATAAAGTCATACATGGCTCTGTGGGGCAACCATCAAATAAACCTGCTTGCTGCTGCTGCTGTTGTGAAGCAACCTGGAAATACCCATCCACAAGTCCAACTCTTGTGTTCCTCTATGTGAAGGTCTGTTTGGTGAAAGCATTCAGGAAGCAGTTCTTATATCTTCACCTGAACGTGCAGAGTTTTAAAAAAAGGAATAACATTTAGAATGACTTCAAAATTAGGAACTATACTGTATATTGTAGCAGATTATTTAGCCTTGTTGCTTTTGCTGGTCGAATAGAAAAGTTGATTATTTTACCAGTTAATCAACTTCCCATCCCTAAATCTATAAAATGCTACTTGCACTGTAGCATGTACCTACAAAAGGGCATCTCAGGATGTGATTAGATAACTCTGTATTTATTCAATATATTGTTTATTATATGCAAATGTGACCTCATCGGCTGCGGTCTCTTCCCATCTCTGTTTGTCTGCAGTATACAATAATGAGGAGAACATCACCTCAATCTAGCTGTGCAATCAGACAAAGAGATTCTGTTGCAAACTCGAGGAAGATTGTGTCCCAGATGGGAGCAGCAAATTTAATTACTGACAATGGAATGAGTACAGAATGTTTCTGCACGCACAGTCCTGGACAATGCACCGCTTCAAAGCCCATGCAGCTTGATTTTTGCCATGTTACAGTGGGAAGAGTTAGAGAATGGTACTCCCCTAAATGGAGGATGAGTGTCTGCTACAGAAGAGCTGGTGAAATGCTAATGAATTCATTGAGTGAAGTTGGGGAAATAGCTAAACATCTAAAGAGCAAATATCAAGCTCTGATATTTATGTAGAGATAGTACAGAGGACAGAAAACTGTTCATCTTGCAGGGGCCTGCTTTTTATGCAAAGAACTGTATTTTAGGTGTCTGCCATACTCTGAGAACATATCCTGGTGATGCTCTATGTTGTTTTTTTTTTTCCTCTGTAGGAAAAGGGCATAGGTATGTACGTCAGTAGTCACTGAACAAATACTGCACGTAGGGAAAAAAAAATCTTACTGTATTGGCACTTGGGAAATGAGTTTTATACTGATACAGCACCATGGTTTGGAGCCTATGTATCCAGGCTGTGTCTGCCAAAAAAAACCAACCAATAAACAACTGACCAGAAGTTGATTATGAGCTCTAATTCTTCCAGGACTTGCTGAAACAGCTGCTTTTTGCCATCTCTCCTGCTATGCAGGAGATGGATCCCTGTGCACTAGAGGTAATGACCTTCTGGATGCTTTCTAATAAAACAATGAAGAGCTGACTTTATCATCCTTAAAGCAAATTGCTTTTGAAAAATGCTCTACAAATACCAAGGGTGCTCTTTAGATAGGGATGTTTTTCTGTTAAAAACTCTGGAATATTTTTCTGTCCTTAAGTGGAAAAGTTTTCTTAGTCCAGTGAGGTATATAGGAATAACTCATACAGAGAAGGCAGGGTGGTTTTCTCTCTAGATCTGGCTAGAAGAGCAGCAGCATCAGACTGGTTTTAAGTTGTCTCAAAGAAATTGTAGTAAATGAAGATATTGTTTATTGGTTGTCTTTAATCACATCACCTTCCTTATCTAAAATGAGCCTGGATAAAGATGACATGATAAGTCTAATAGTGTCTCGAATGTTTGCCTTGGCCTCTGTCTGATGGCAAGGCCACAGCAATATCACTGCCAGGCCAGCCCCATGGCTTTACAGGAGTCAAGTCAAGGTATTTGCCCATGGCTCTGAACACCCAGCATCCAGACATGTGTCGAGAAGCTGTCTCATTGCTCAGCCTCATGATACTGTGCATTCTGGTGTTACTGGTTATGCAAACAGCACTTGTAGTTATGTGTTTATGTTAATAGCTGATAAGAAGGAAAACATTAGGCTTGGCCCCAGTGTACTACTGTGGGCTTCCTGCTGACTTGTTTATGCCTCCTCATCCCACAGGTTTGTCTGTTGTCATAGTTCCCATTTTCTTTCCGTTGTCGAAAGCAGGACAGGAGGTCTCTATGGAGACAGGCATCAGTTCCACTCCATGCGCTAAACTGTAGGGGTTGCTGTAAGAGCAGGGCTGTGAACACATTCCATCCCCTGTGGAAGCCAAAAACATTGCCATGCTGACATCTCCGGTCCCTGGTGTCTCTGGGAATTAACATTTCAAGGTCGCAACAGCTTCACTGTAACAGCAATGTCTGCTGGTACCTTCACCAGATCAGTAACATGGGAACAGGAACATCATCTCTGCGCAGTGCAGCTTCAACTTTCAGGGTTGTTTTTTTTTCAGGAGCTGCATAAAAGACACCAGACTGTGATGATGTGTCTTTAGAAGCAGGACATGTGTATTTAATGTGAAATAAGTAAGTTAGCCACAGATCCCAGTAAGTCTCTGAGACAAAAAACTTGAGAGATGGCTTTGCAATAGAGAAGGAAGTTTATGAGTTCTCTTAGCTAGTGTGTGTGTAGTTACTCAAATTTGTACCCGGAGGAGCTGAATTGCTGAGCAGTCTTGTGTATAAGAGCTGTGACTTATGGTTCTGAAGCCCTCAGAGCAATAATTCACTGGAGACAGGGAGGTATCTGTCTCACCTGCTGTCCTTGTTTGGGGTTGAATGTTGTTGTCGTTGTCACCTGTCTGATGGATATGATGGGAAATGCAGTCCGGTTTGGCTCAAAACAACTTTTACTCATGTAATGATGAGGTAGGTGTTATAGGTGTAATTTTCAGAAGTACCTGAGCAACTCAGGAACCAAAATCCATCAATGGTGTAATCATTGAATCACAGGTTCCTACATCACTGGCTGCTTTAAGTGTTATTCTATCACAGTTTTGGTTTGTGCCTCTGAAATTGAAGCAAGGACCTGGAGAAGTGTGTGTGTGTGTGTATATATTTCTGCCCAACTACTTTTCGTGTGTGTTTATCTGTAGTCACAGATAGCTGTACAGGAGAAGGCTTTGCTCACACAGCAGATAAAGGGAAAATCATAACTGAAGCTGCTGTGAGAACAGAAGATTTGAATTGGCTAGGATGAATAGTCTGAAAACTCCACCATACAAAGAATAAGAGTTATGTGATGATGTGTTTTGTCTTTTTTCCTTTTCTTTTTTTCTTTTCTCCTGAACAGGATGTACTGGACCTGTACAAGGTTTACTTCAGGGTCCTGAATGTGCTGTTGGTCCTGTATGACATAATGCTGTTTAAAGTGTCATCTCTTGTTGGTTTGCAGCATCTGCTGTGGAACAGCAGCTGAATTTGATAGCATATTTCCTGGACAGCACACATGTACTTAGCTAGGTGCAATTTTAATATTAGATTGACTAAGTGAAACTCTAAAGAGCATTTAAAAATTCAGTGATTGAAAGGTGGCATACTATTTTGTTCAGTGTTATAACCCCAGTTAAAAAAAAAAAGAAAAGGCTCAAATCTGGTGTCACATTTTGCTTTATTCAAAACTTGTAAATGCAGATCAGCAGTTTGCCTGAAAGATAGCATCTGAATGTTGTCCAGGACCTGTGGTCCTCAGCCTGTCACTGGTACCCCTGAGTTGTGTAGCATGATGACAGATAGAACAGTGAGACTCGTTATGAAATAAGGGTCAAGTTCTGCTACCTGATAAATCTGCTTTCTGTTAACCTCCTTGTATGCTATAAAATTAAGATGAATTCAGATGAAGTCATCAAGCAATGTTTTGGTGGGCAGAGGGTTGGCATAATGATTCCAAGTCTGTGCATAGTTCAGGAGAGGGAGTAGTCCCTGTGGGCTGCTAGTAAGAGGGAAAAATACTCCTTTTAGTACTGTAATACCTCTTTGTGCCTTTAGTAGTTGCTTCCCACCCACCAGCTCCTCAGGTGCAGGTTGTTGGGTCTGCCTCAGCATAGAAGTGTATCAGGTTAATACCAGGTCCCTGGGAGCTCAGCTTCTTGGTGTATTTTCACAAGCAAAGACCATTAGGAGGATTAAAACCTCCTTTATGTTGTAATCTATGTTAGTCTTCAAGGCTCCTGTTGTAGTCAGTACAGAGGAGGGGAATCTCCAGAGAGATTAGTTTTGTCTCAGGATAGGTGTCTGATTTAGGTCATCCTCTGGGACTGTCTGTTGGAAGGGCTGCTTGGCTACATCCACTGTGAATGGGGTTTATTGTATTTCCCTGTACTTTCTAGGATCCCACTGTTCCTTTACTGTTGATGAAATGTTACTCAAGTGTAATGATTGCTTAAGGCAGTGACTTCGCTTGGCCTGCACAGGGTATTGAAGGAGTGTCATAAAATTGTACTCCTCACCCTGGGTGGAAAAAATGAACAGAAAAGTCTTCTGACTTACTGACATGCTTCCATTTTCCAGTAACTTACAGAAAGGAGCAAATAAGAATAGGCAGCAAATCAAATAACAAGAATTGGAAAAGGTGAAATTAATATATTTTTACAGCTATCTTTCATGGGATGAAGGAGGCATTAAAATTCTGATGATAAGTTCTCGTGAGAATGAATAGTAATGAGAACAGGAACCAGCACATTATAAATCCACTCTCCTGGTAATAATTTAACTAGAACAGTAACTGGTACAAATATAATTAATTAATTCACTTTTATGACAATTTGAAGACTGAAATCTGGTTGTTATCGTGTGGCCGCCTTCTGCCATATCTAGGACGGTTTTTGTAGTTACAGCTTTGAACTGTTGAGACTAAGATACGTTATAAACCAGATGGATGTAAACTTCCTTGGAGCCTACCTTATGACAATTGCTGCTTTTTTATAAAGTTCTTTTTTCACTTTAGATTGGGTCGAAGGAATATTAAAAAGTAGTTCTGATTTGTGTTTATTTTGGACAGATGGCTAATTTAACTAGTCTGATCTCAGTTTCTTGCTGGACTACATCCAGCAGTCCTTGATAGTCTACTATCTGAATTCAACATTTCCCAGAACCATCAGATGCAAATAGCAGAAGTAATTAAAAGCCTGCTTCAAACTGTAAATACCCATTAAAAAGTGTGAAATTTTTGCTAATAACATTTGTGGAGCTTTTGTTATTTTGAAGAGTTTTAGTTGCACTGACAGTAAAGACTGACACCAAATCTGGTGAGTGGTTTTATTTGTTTATTTGTTGTGGTCTTTTTTTCTCCTGCTGCTTTCTGAGTGTCTTAAAAAAGACTCTGTAACATGCCTGCTGGTCACAAAACTTCTTGCCCTTATTTTATCAGGGCAGTGAAGGGAGGGATGATAGGATTTTTGGAGTCAGGCTTGTTTGGGATTTAGAACTGATGCTCTCGGTGTCTGCTTATATCCTCTACAGCTCCCACTTGCTATCCTTAGGCAGGTCTGTAGGGCTTTGTGTGCTTGGGCTGCCCTCTCAGGAGCTGCTGATGGATGTGGCCTGTGTCACTGTCACAGAAGACATTTATGTGACAAAATTACTGTAATCTATCAATTTAAGACAGCTATTTCAAGTTACTCTGCAATTCGTGTGTGCTGTCTTTGTCAAAAACAAAGAGAATAGCTCATTCTTAAGTACTTGGGGTTGGGGAAAACCCCAGAACAATTAAAATCTGCATTGTAGTCTGCTTAGATATCGTGAGTGAAACCTTGGCTGCGTTACAGTCAGCAACAGAACTCCTTATTGATTGTAGCTGGATGGTTATTTATGCTAAAATAGATAGATAGAAGATAGGAGATTATAAAACCCATATTACTTGCTTCTTTTGTTTGCTGCTTTGAAAACCCTGAGCACATTTCCCAAGCCACGGTTTGTACTCTCACCGTTCTGCCTGTCTGTGTCAGGTGCGCTGCCTCTGGTGTACCAGCTACTACTTCTCTGTAGCTGGCTTCTCTGGCATCTTCACCATGGGACATGTAGCTTAATCTTAATAAAGATGTCCATGCTGAACTCTGAGCAGCTGCCACTGGAGAGTTTCTCTTGGAGAGTTTCTCTTCAGCACCTAGCTCATGTGTAACAAATGAGCCAGTGCTTCCAGTAGCTTCATTAATATCATCTATATGTGGAGATATTAATGATAGTCCTTATCCTAACTGTAGGCTTAATAGAAGATTGTTCACATAGTAGAAAGGGCCTCTATATATATACATGCTGCTAGGGTGTTTTTACAAGGATTGCTTCAAAAATGGATTTATTGAAGGGTAATAGATTGTAGTTTTAATTATTAAACTGTAGACACTAGTAGCTCTTCCTTGTAAATAACAATGTGTTTTCTGGAAATGTCTACTTATTTTGCTCTTTGGAAACACAGGTTCTTCACATTGTCCATATACTTAGTGTTAATCTCACCAGTGAAAATCTGTTTATACCACAGACCTCTCTGATTTTTATATCTCTTTTTGTTCTTCCCGTTCCTTAAGGCAATCTCTGTATTAGATTGCAGATTTTCTATTTGTAACAATCTTTTTTTAAATGCCAGATTGTTGAGTTCCTACCAAAAAAAACCCTCCCCAAAAAATTAGGAAGGAAACCTTGCAGTAAGCAAAGCTGCAATCACAACATTCTGCGTGATGATGTTATGAGTAGAAGCAATGAATTATTTTCCATAAGCCATAGGCTAATGGTGTAGTGGCAGTAAACTATTCCACAAAAGAAGGTCTCTGTTTTAATTAGGAGATGCTTTGTCTAGTGCCAAAATGCAGTATGGATTGGTTAAAATGAGGGGATAAATGTTGTTGTGGAAAAATTGTTGGGCAAAATATTAAAATATAAGGATGTGGGTAGTTGATCCCAGCAATGTGTGCTAATTGGTTCCAGTATTGCAAATTCAAGGGGCTGAGTAGTTTAAAGTAGAACTGCAGCCTAGTGCTGCACAACCAAGGGCCACACCTGCCCTTGTATGGGTCCAAGGTCAGTATTTCAGGGTCAGTGTGGCAGAGAAAAAATTGTAGACCTGTATGAGTATTGACTAAAGCTTCTACTCCAGGCTGTCAGAAGAAACTTGGTATGGAATTACAGTGCATAAAACTAAAGTGCCTTTATTTGCACTATTCTGGAGGACACAGAGGACATCTGTGGTACCAGTTCCCTTTTGCATTTCACAAATTCACAGTCTGAGATGGACATCGCTGCTGCTGGACTTCCAGTCTCAGAAGTAGCAGTGAACAATTTCAGCTTTCCTACTCTCCAGTTTGGTCTGCAGTCATCCCAGGCAAAGTCCATCTTCTTGCCCTGTCTGTTACATGTAGTCATTAGGATAAACTAAACCAAGAATGACCTGCTGACAGGAAACTTTTAGATGAGCTCAGCACACCAGCTCCCAGCTCCCAGAGTTTTCTGGTGATCAGCAATAATGACAGGTGGGTCATTGTCTTGGTTTGAAGAAACAACAGTAGCCCTTTAGTCAAGCCCAATCCACTGATACTGTATGTGCAGCTTTCCTGTTTGGGGAGATGCAATTTGCTGTTGATTTTGCTTTTGCCTGTCTACAAGATGTGTATTTTTAACTTAGAACCAATTTNGGATCATCCAGTTCCAAGCCCCTGCCATAGGCAGGGACACCTCCCACTAGTACAGGCTACTCAAGGCCTTATCCAACCTGGCCTTGAACATCTCCAGGTAGGGAGCAGCCACAACCTCCCTGGGCAACCTATAATATAATTTTCTCCATTAAAATATTCCAATTAGCCTCAAACCAGCACACATGGGCATCACCCCAGGGGTAGCTTCCTCATTTTCAGTTTCCTTTCTACTGTAAATCAACATAACTTCACTGAAATTCAGCTTTCCAGCTGGAACAAGTGGGAAATGGCTTAGAATGGTTGATTTTGGCTTCTGGAGATTCTATGAGTCCCTTGCTCCAAATTCTAGGAAGGACACTTGGTTCTGGTGAACTGGCAGTGGCTCAAGTGCTGCTGACAGCAGAACAGAGTGAACTGTCCAGTAAAATCTCTTGTTCTGTTCTGCTGTTTTCATGACTATATGAACCGAACTGTAGGCTATTTCTGGTGCCTCAAAAAAGTGATGCAAGGTTTATTTCTGTCAGATGCAGAGAAGAGATAGGAAATGCTTGAGTTTGCACTCAACCTTTAAAAGCTCTTACAAGGCAGTAGGAATTTTTACCATGGCAAATCTCCCATCATTTTCAACAGGATGCAAGGACAATCTGTGCTTAAATAAACATGAGGACTGAGGTTGTTGCTGAGTGAAAGTAGGAAGATGAAGTATGATGACAAGTCATGGCTTCATATTGTTCAGCCCCAGTACAACTTGAAAAGTCAGCAATCCTGCACCAAGTATGACTTGAAAATGTGAATAGATTTACGTGGATTGATATGTAGTGTTGAAGCCAATTTGTTAATGGGCAATTTGGACACTTGGTTTTGTATACTGAATGAAAACCAGTAGGTCAATTGTCAGGTAAAAATACACATTTTTATTCTGGCCTTCTTTTAGGACTAAGCTACATATTCAGCATAACAAGAAGAGAGCAATAACCTTGGTTTGATTTGATGATATACAGCACCTTTTATGTAAACTCATGAAAAGTGATTACTGGAATCACAAGGAAATGGCACCTTAGGGAGATTACTAGGCAAGGCAAACAGCTGGAACCCATAATCTCCTGCAAGTCTGATTGTCTGTGGATCACCCTGTCTACCCTAGGGTGCTATAAGTAATACTTGTTTTAATTATGCAAACCAATAAATTCTTTGAAAATTTTGAATTTAAAATTGTTAGTAGCCATGAAACTTAACTATGTGTGAATCTAGAGGGTTGACAGAAATTCTTAGTTCAGGACTTTCAGAACTTGGGTTTGTATGTAAATATGAGATGTTTCCTATTATTTTCCTGGCATTCAAGATTAATTGTTCCACCAGTTTAACTGAAGTTTAATTTAACTGGAGGAGAATGTGTATCTAATCTATTTGACAGTTGTGTGTTTTTTTTTTTTTTTTTTCCCCAAGATAATTTAAAAGAAATTTAACTGCATCTTTAACTGAAATAAGCCTAGCTTTGTGGGTATTTGCATTGATTTAATTAGATAAGCTTAAAAAAAAAAAAAAAGCAAAAGACCACTTAGGCAAAGATAGAGCAACTACATTTTTCTCTTCTAGAAGCTATCTGAAAGATGGCTGTAGTGAGATGAGTGTCTGCTCAGCAAGTTGGCTAATGACACCAACCTGGGAGGCTTGGCTGAGGCTGTGCAGCCATCCAGCAAGACTTGGACAGACTGGAGAGCTGGGCACAGAGGAACCTAATGAGGTTCAACAGGGACAAGTGCAGAGTCCTGCACCTGGGGAGGAATAATAAACTGCACCAGTACAGGTTGGATTGGAGAGCAGCCCTGTGGAGAGGGTCCTGGGAGTGCTGGTGGAGAACATCCATGGCATAGCAATGTGTCCTTGTGTCCAAGAGGGCCAGTGGGATCCGAGGGTGTATTAGGAAGAGTGTCCATCAGTCTGAGGGAGGTTCTCCTCCTCCTCTACTCTGCCCTGGTGAGACCTCATCTTGAGTACTGCCTTCAGTTTTGGGCTCCCCAGTTGAAGAGGGACAGGGATCTGCTGGAGAGAGTCCAGCGGAGGGCTACAAGGATGATGAGGGGACTGGAGCACTGCCTGATGAGGAGAGGCTGAGGGACCTGGGGCTTTTTAGTCTGGAGAAGAGGAGACTGAGAGGGGATTTAATAAATGTTTCTTAGTATCTGAGGGCTAGAGGTCAGGAGGGCGGTAGGGGAGGCAGGCTCTGCTCAATTGCTCCCTGTGATAGGACAAGGAGCAGTGGATGTAAGCTGCAGCACAGGAGGTTCCACCTCAACACAAGGGTCACAGAGCACTGGAACAGGCTCCCCAGAGAGGTTGTGGAGTCTCCTTCTCTGGAGACTTTCAAGGTCTGTCTGGATGTGTTCCTCTGTGAACTGAGCTAGATTTGATGTCCTTCTCTGGCAGAGGGATTGTACTTGATGATCAATTTGGGTCATTTCCAACCCCTAATGTCCTGTGATCCTGTGAGGGTCTTTTCACCGTAGTATCAAGTGATAGAGTGAGAGGAATATTAGGAAAATTTTCTGTACTGAAAGGGTGATCAAGCATTGGAATAAGTTTCGTGAGGAGGTGAAGTCACTTTCCATGGAAGTGTTCAGCAGACAAGTAGGCATGGCACTTCAGGACATGGTTTAATGGCCGTGACAGTGTTAGGTTGGACTTCCTGATATCTGAAGTGTTTTCCAACCAAAACCGTTCTATCATTCTGTGGTTTTGCAAATCTCTTGCTGTTTGTCCACGGACCTGGTGGTTGTGTCTTCATTGCTGCTGGGTGTTAGTGTTTGAAAGGCTGCAGTCCTTCACTACAGGTTTACTCCACGTAAATTCACTTAAATTAGGAAGCATGATCAGAGAAGAAAAGAGAAATTATGTCACTGTGAGGATTTTATCTCATCATCCTTTCCATCTTTTATAATCTTAAGGTAAGACTGCTTTTAGCACATCCAATGGTGCATGTTGTGAAAGTCACAGGAAACCTGTGCAGACCTCAGTGCCCTGAGCTGTATCCTCTGCTCATTCCTAGTGATGTGGGACTGTGTTGCTCATGTTGAGAGATCATTTCTCTTGGTGGTAATCAGAGAACAGTGAGCTCCTAGTGAGGTGACACAGTACAATGAAGCAAAAATTACAGTTTTCAGCCAAGCATCCTGTTCCCTGTTGGCACAAAAGCCCTGATGTCACATGAAATGCTACTGACTCCAGAAGAGATTGGGAGAGGGGTTGTCATATATTCAGATACCTACTAGAGATGTCTGCATGTTCTGTTTCTGTCTGTCAGCTCTTTCAGTACACTACTTTTTCTGGCAAGTTGTGCATCTCTTTCTCCCAGAATTTGAGTGCCTTTTGCCTGGTCTGGATCTCCAGAGGACCTATCAGAGAGGCAGCTGTGAAAAGCATTTGAGCTTCTATTGTTAAAGCCTTGCTTTCAGAGCCTCTTCCAGGAGGGTGTTCCATTATCTCTGCAGCTAGATGTGCTACCAAAATCTTCAAAGCCAGCTGTTGGATTTAACAATATAATTTTCACCTGAAACTTTTTGTTCTAGCAGGTGATAATGATTAGGAGTTAGATATTAAAAATCTGCTTTCTTCCCCAGGATGAGGTTTTAGGCAGCCATCAACAGAGGCAGAATGACTGCATGGCTAAATGCTGCTTTCTCTCATCTTCAGTGCCCTGCATCATTCTGGAAATGCCACCACAAAGGTTGTCAAATGGTTTCTGCCCCTCAAATCCAGATTCTAGGTGATCTAAGTGTATAATTTGCATGTTAATTTAAATGTGTGAACTGTTTGGGGATCAAAACCACTAGTTTGATGAAAGCATTGAGAAAAGGTTATCAAACATTCAAGACGAATGATTAACAGGCATTGTGTAAAGTAAACATCCACAACTTCTTGACACTTTTGGTAGTTTATTAGGAGGCCCTGGTTACAGGAGGGTGGTGGAGTCTTGGACTACTTTGTCTGCAGCAGACCTGTCATATCCTTGAAGATAAGTATGTGTATAAACATGTTTTCAAGAGTAGCTCTTAGAGCTATGAGTGAGGACAGGGCAGACAAGCATTTCCAAGTAGCCATCTCAATTTATAATCAATAAGTTTGTGATGGTTCATGTATAAATTCAGTAGATCAAAATGCAACTTCACTGTCTGTGACTCAACCTTCTTCTGAGCAGTGGAATTGTTAGTTACTTCAGAAAATGCTGAGCTTTCTTTGTATGTGAAGTTCCTCTGATTGTGTATCTCTGAATAATGACACAGTTGAAATTCTCCATCCTGTGTCCTTCTGTATTTCTTCTATAACATTAACACAATTTTGAGAACTTAACATTTCACTGAGCTAAACTTACAGGTGCTAATCATAGAATATTGAGCTCCTAGTGTGGTGACACAGTACAATTAAACAAAAATCACTATTTTCAGCCAGGCATTCTGCTCCCTGTTGACTTCAAAGCCCTGATGTCACATTGCAAAGGTATTTGCCATTGTGTACTGGGATGCTTTTTTCTTAAACCGTTTATATCCATCCTACATTGATGGAGGATGGATTATTTGGCCTAATTGTTCTTGCTTACTCGTAATTTCTCTACTTTTATTGTAGCTGGGACATTAAAAATCAAAATGGGCAGAAAGTTCCCATGCCAGCTGCTAGACTACTCATAAATTCTACTCTGGGACCAATAATTTTCACTCATCTTACATTTAATTAAAAAAGAAAAAAATCTTCGTTGTTCACATTTTCAAATGTTTCTCACTTCTTTTCCAAATTAACATGCTGTGTGATGTTCCAGTCTGAGTCATTATAGGATGGTAGAAGAAACCTGAGGCAGAGAAGGACAGACACTTGACCTCAGTGGGAGGGATTGGGCAGTTGTCGTGTTTTAATAGAAGCAGCACATGCAGAATTCTAATGTGCTTCCTCCAGGTTTAGTATGGTGATATCTCAAGTAACAACAATTCATCCAATGTTGTCTTGAAATAGTGCTCTAGAGCCTCATTGCTAAGCACAGAATAAACTCCTAGAAAGATGTGTAATCTCTGGACTAAAGAAACACTAATCCAGCTGTGAGATGTTATGGGGATACTAACAGATGTGAGATGGAAGAAAAGGAACCAAAGCTGGAATAACTGAATTTGTGTTGTTAGGTTTTCACTATTGGTAGATGACTGATAGTCATTTCACAAAAGGATTTGGTCCCCTTTGGTGTTACCTGAGAAGCTGCAGATTCATCAGTCATGCTATCTTCAGGGCTTTGATACCTCAAGTCACGAGAGAACACTTAAGAGACTGGAATTTTCATGAGTTCCAGCTTTCTCTATGTTCCAGCTGCTTTCATGCTGTGTCTTGCTTTGGAAGATCTTGAAAAGTAAAGTTGAGGTGGGGAAAAAAAATGTGTCCCAGGGAAGTGCTGAGCAGCTGCCCTCCTTTCACAAGGATCTGCAGTCCTATTGAGACTTGGAATCATAGAATAATTAAAGTTGTGTGGCACCTTGAGAGGTTATCTGGTAGCATCTCTGCTCAATAATACGGAGGATAGCGATACTAAAATTGTTTCACAGGCTTGCCATAGCTGTGTTACACAGCACCATAATCAAACTGGCAGAGGCTGCTCTCCCCTTCCATACACATGATTTCAGTGTTGCATCTGGGTTGTCTGCAAGGCTCAGCTCCATTAGATAAGAATGGATCAGACATGGATTGTATGTGTACCATGTCTAAAAATGAATAGGGTAACAATAGAATCATAGAATGGTAAGGTTGGGAGGAACCGCAAGGATCATCTAGTTCCAACCCCCTGCCATAGGCAGGGACACCTCCCACTAGTACAGCTCACTCAAGGCCTGGTCCAACCTGGCCTTGAACACCTCCCGGGAGGGAGCAGCCACAATCTCCCTGGGCAACCTGTTCCAGTGCCTCGCCACCTTCACTGTAAAGAACTTCCTCCTAACATCCAGTCTAAATCTCCCCTCTGCCAGTTTAAACCCATAGCCCCTCATCTTGTCAATGATTAATATGCTCTTGTGAGAAACTCCTGAAGTTTTGTGTGTGGTGTAAGATGGACATTTTCTGTCTCCATCTGAGAGAGTAAAACTTTTGTGGGAGAAGCAGAATCAGATAATGCCTCAGCTGGGATAATAGTACAAGTTCATGGGTAGCTGGGTTGCAATAAAGCACCAGTCTTCCAGTGTGTAAAATTGTCCTCTAGTTGTGCTCTCTAAAGTCGTCCCTTCTGCTGGCTGCTAACCACATACCCATGCCTGTCTTTGCAAACTCAGATAGTCCTCTACAGCTCTCTGGAGCCTCTCAGTTGGTGCTGAGGTGTCCAAGGGATTTGGCTCTACTTATTACTAGACTGTTACAGGTGGTGTGTGGACATGGAGGTGTTGTGCACCTGCTCTGGGCACAGCAATGCAAGCATGTGGGATGTGTCTGGGATGGCTCCAGAGCTTCTACCCTGTGCTGTTCTTGCTTCAGTCAGCCATGCTGATACAAGTTGTGACACTGCTTTCTCTGCACTGATGGCACTTGAGGTGGTTTCAGGTGAAGTACTGGTGTAATTCAGTCTCAGTTGCCTAGTTTTGTGATGAGATTTCAGTCTCTCTTTGAGAAATATTAAGGTTACAAAGGTTGGGAAAAAACAAGCGTAAGGTGTCTGTGAAGCACTTGGAGAATTTTCCATCTGGGAGAATACTTGATAAAGTGCTACCTTATTTATTTAAATCCATAACCTTATCATGAAAAAGCATCTCCAGAATTTACCTGGAGAAGTCATTCCAGAATACAGTTCCTTGTGGAATGTTAATGAAATACTGGCTGTGACCAGCTCTCTATTTCTCCATTCAGGATCACAGCAGTAACTCTCCTTAAAAACAAATGTTTGATTTTTTTATGACATCATTCAAAGAAGAATCCTGATTACAGGCTGCTCTAGGCTTGCCCTTATGCCTCCTTCTTTACTGATTGGAAGGCAGTAGAGATAATAGCTCCGTGTAGGGAGCTCCATGCCTCCATATCATTTGCAGATAACCAAAATATTATGCCCTCCTGCTAAAGGGAGCTGCATCAGCAGCTTTCTTAGTTAAATAACCAATAGGCTCGTTTATGTTTTTATTTAGAGCTGGGAATGGAGTAATTCTGGAATCAGGTTAGTAAACACTGCAGTCTGGCAATTAGGAAATTGATTGGGGACCTAATTCACTAGAACACAGTCCATCTTTTGCCAGGGTTGTAAATATCTCCTTATAGCTTAATTCTACAATATACTTAATAGGAAACCTGATCATTTGTAAGAAATCAGCTGTACCTGTGAAAGGCTTTTCTGTTTGTCTTGCTCGCTCTTTCTTTTTTTCCCCCCCCCCTTTTTTTTTTTTTAATGTTCATTTGCAACAAAACCAAGTTGGTGCAGATCGAAAAGAGCAAATGGTAATGGGCTTGAAGCTGAGAGCTCTTAGCTTTTAACACTCAAGCCCTTGAAGTGGAGGATATGAGGATAAAGAGACTTTATGTATGAGTTTAAGATTCTTTGTTCTGTGCTTGGCTGTCTCTTATGTTGTTGTTTGGCTTGCTTTTCCTATAGCATTAGGAGATGGCAGGTTGCTCGCAAAGTAAAGACACTTAATTCTAGGGGCTTCAGCTCATAAAACATTTTAAAAAATGCAAAGGCAGCACTCACTGGAGGCCCTTTGGCACCCATGACACTGTGTCAGGATTATGGATTACTGCCAGTCGTGCATTTCAGGCTGAAAAATTGAGTTTTAGCTTTTTGAGAACACGCTGATTGTAAGAGCAGTCCGTACCACTTAAACTACTTGTACCAGGCACCCTGGGCCTCCTGAATTCACAGGAGCTATATGCTTCACTTGAGGTTTGCAGCGTAACTTTCAAGTGATTTCATGAGAAAAGGAATAAAACTTAATCATAACCCTTGAAAAAATACCTCCCAAAAAGATCATATATGTTGCTTATGAACTGTGGATTTCCATAAGACTGGAAAAGTGAGCAGTTTGCAAGACCAAGCAAAGCTTATTGCTGGAGCCAAACACAATCTCAGTCAAATGTAAAATGAACTCTTAAGCCCTTGGCTTTTGAAAATTTTATTAAGCAACAGGGAGAAAGTATTAATTGTAATGAAAATGCAAGCATGAGCTTTAGGGGCAGGAGTGACATTGGCATCACCTTTAGGAGAATCAGTCTTGCCAGGAGGGAAGGGCAGCCTCAAGCTCTGCTAGTGAAGCCAGCTTTTCCTGAGCTGAGAGAAAGGTCCCTCTGGGTGAAGCAGCAGCAAACAAAGTGTTATCTCCATGTTCCTGCGTGACCACTCAACTCATCCTGATGGCCCTGTGAGCAGCATTAAACAACAGAGAAATGCTGCAGCCTTAAGGTTGGCACCAGTGCACTTCACTGGTGGCAAGCACCCTCTGTGTCACTCACACAGGTATGTGTATTTGGAGAGAGGTTAAGAGTATAGGATGTTTTTATAACATTTGACACTTCCACTCATACTTAACAAAGAGGTGGAACAGCACAGGATGTGGACTCCTACGATCCATCTCTGTGCTGACTAAATATAAATATCTATGACAAGTTGCACAAGGATGCCTTAATGGCAGCTGTCAGAGACATTTAAAATGGATTAGACCCTTTCAATTTTCCTTCTAATAATGAATATTTAGTGAGACTTTTAAAGCTGTTAACTATTAATTATAGAGCCTAAAAATATGATCATGTTCAGTCAAGTAGGAATCGGTGCATGACTGTATGCAAAAGTATGTTCTCTGTCTAGCTTTTGTGACAGAGCTCACTACTTTTCTTCATAAATACAAGGAGTTGTTTTAATGATGACAGCTGGTGATGAAGCAGACTTGCCCTTGAAAGTTGTAAGCAGGCTTGAGAATATTAACATTAACGAGGTAAAAGAATAGATGAATAGATAAATGTCCTGATACTTAAATAATGTATGATAAAATTAGATTAGCATAAATTTAGTTCAGTTGTAGGCATTAATATTGTTCTGAAGCCAGAAATTCAGGTGTAGAAATAGAAGGTTAGTGTTGGCATTAATAAAAATGCAGACCATTGTCCTTTGCTATTGTTGCTGCTGCTCTCTGCAGATAAGAAATCGCCTTTCTCTTTAAATTAGTTTATACTACCAAGGGTTACTTCTGCAGATTGGAAATAAATAGGGTTATATTTCTACAGCTGAAATAAATGTTTCTGCTGTTGAAATAAACGACTTATTCCAACAATAGAAAGCTGATTATACTATTGATAAAGAGGCTGTCAGTCAAATAATTCTCACTTATGTATTCAAAAACCTTAACTAATAGTGCAGTGAAAAAAGCTGTAGTGGCTTTATTAAATTCCTACTTTTCAGGGCATTTTTTTTTACTTTGTAGCTGGAAATCATCCTCTGCAGCTCGCAGTCATTTCCCTGAATAGAGTGTTAGAGGGAGGAAGCTTAGAGTCTTTGTTTTGCTGGTGGTTTAAGTGGTTGATTTTTGCCCCCCAGTTTAGTCAAGTAGGGAGAATCCAGTCTGTGAGATGTAGTTTCAGCCTTTGCTGGTCTGTTTCTCTAGAATAAATCGCATCTTCAGAAGGCAGCTTGGCAGTGCCTCCATGGAGACCTGGCCCACTAACCTCTTTCAGTAATCCATCTGCAGACTCTGCAGACCATCCATCTCAGGTCACTTGGGCTCGCAGCACTGTTGAGTAGCAGGTACTGCTCTTGCCTTTGTTTTCTTGGCTGAGGGATTTATCTCCTCTGGCATTTGCCATGAGCTAGGCTTGTAGCCAGTGTTAGTTTTATGAGTTCCCCTTTGGTCAGCAGGAAACAGGAGAGATGTCTTGAAGGTTGTTTGTCGTCCCCTGGTAAGGAGATCTAAATACTTCCTTTGCACATGTCTTTCTCTGTTGGTAATGGAGGCTGATTTAGATGTGACATGAGTCTTGGTTAAGAGCTGCACAGTCACACAGTCTTTGTGGCAAGCTAAAATGTCTTGTGGACCAGCATTTTGCACTTCATTTTTTTGCATATTATGGTCTGCTGTTGTAGCCAGTGGATCGTAATTTTGGTATTGACTGAGCCAGGTGTATGACCATGGAGCAGCCCTGTCACTAAATCTTCCTTGAGGGGCGGCATCAAAAAAGCTTCAATCCTCCTTTGTCTTTCCTGCTTGCTTCTGGGAAATGTCACAGGAGTTCACAGGATGTCAGAGGTTGGAAGGGACCCAAAGAGATCAAGTCCAACCCCGCCATGCCAGAGTAGGACCATACAATCTAGCTCAGGTTGCATCCAGACAGGCTTTGAAAGTCTCCAGAGAAGGAGACACCACAACCTCTCTGGGGAGCCTGTTCCAGTGCTCTGTTCCCCCTTGTATTGAAGTGGAACGTGGNGCTGGATGGCTGCACAGCCTTCGGGTGTATCAGCCAAGCCTCCCAGGTTGGTGTCATCAGCAAACTTGCTGAGCAGACTCTGTCTGTCTGTCCCCTCATCAATGTCATTGATGAAGATGTTGAACAGCACTGGACCCAGCTCTGATCCCTGGGGGACTCCAGTAATGTGCCAGCAGGACCTGGCACTATTGATCACCACTCTCTGAACTCTGTCTTGTAAACAGTTACTAATCCACCTCACTGTCTGCTCTATGTACTCCAGGTTTTTCATGAAGAACCTTCCAAGCCTTTTGACCCAGCAGCCTTGCCAGACCTGTGCAAAGTACTTGGGACATGGGGAGTGGAGACCTGAACTCGACTGAGTTCCTTTCCAGATGTAAAGCCAAGGTTCTTGGGTGTTGATAGAAATGGGACTGGGATTTTCCTGACAGCAGATGAGAGTTACCAGCTCCAGGCAGGACAGTCGGTGGAATTTTAAGATTGTCTTGTATGAATTCAACTGCTTCTCCCAGCCAGCTTTTGCTGGAAGAGGGTGAGAAAATGAGAGCGGAGATACATAGAGGTAAAAATGGATGGGGGAGTGGGGAAAAGTGCCCAAGAATTTATTCCAAGTCCAGAGGTGTGTGCATGCATGCATTTATTTCTACTCAAACACGCATATTCCTCCAAGTACTTTGATAGCTCCAAGTACCCTAGTGATAATGTTTACACTAAATGTGGAGTAGAATCAATAGTGCCATACAAATAATTTAAATCTGCCAGCCAACTGTCTTAACTAATCAAATGGAGGTTGCCTCTGCCTCGGTCAGTAAAGAGAGAAGAATTCATCTTTGAATGAGAGCTTAAAGAAGGGTGAATATGGTGGCCCTTCTGTTAAAGGTATCCTAGTGAAGAGGGTACACAGAGGAGCAAACACCTATGTCTGCAGCCTGAAGAAAGCTGTGCTGATTTGCACAAGTGTTGAGAGCTGGATCATGGCTGTGTAACCTAGCACAAATCGTTAGCCTTTACAAATTTATGGATTTTTGGAGCAGTGATTGAATGTTTTGCAGCTCTCAAACAGAAATGTCTCTGATTCCATCCCTTGGTACAGTCATACTCAAAAATCAAAATGTACTTGCTGTTATTTTTGGAAAGAAATAGGCTTTAACCTTGAGATGCTGAAACAGCAAATAAGACACTGTGTTCAGGTAAGGATCTGTGACCTGTAACAGGTGTGAGGGGCTGCAGAAGTGACCTGCTTTTACTTCACAGCATTGAGTAGAGGGAACCTTGCTGAGTGCTAATTAATTGTTGCTTTCATGCAAAATAATTTTTACCTTCAAATAGCCTTGAAAAGAGTTCTCCTTTTTTTTTTTTTTTAATCTATGAAAAGTTGATACTCAGTTACAGCTTTATGAAATGGCATCTAACTCCAAGAATGGAGCTCTTTAAAATTGTAGACTTTGATAGCAGAAAAACTATTTAAGCAAGCTGTACTTAATAAAAAAATAATCCTGTCTCCTTCAGTGCACTATAGTGGAAAGAGTGATTGTGGGGAGGCTTTGTTTTTACAATGGAAAACCCTGCCTTTTAGAACAGTGTCCTCTCTGATCTTTTGGGGGTTCTGCATGTAATATTTTTACTGAGATAGTAATATCACCTGACTTTGTGTCATCAGCTTGCATGGACCTCCTCCTAATTCTTACAGTGGGATGAAAACACAAACATTAGGAGAAGATGGAGAACTGCTTGCCAAGCTGGATGTGACCAGGCTGGCTGCAGTCAGCCTGAACACAAAGTGTTACATGGGCAAGCTCATCTGTAGCTATAAGAGTGTATGAGAACATACTATAGCACAGGTACCACAATTCCACCAACACCCAGAACATAGGCAGCTTGCCTTGGGGTGTGTGTGTGTGTGTGTGCCATAAGTAGTTGTGTGGGAATGCCTACACCTGTGTTTATTCGGCCCATAGCACAGTGTACTTCATCCTAAGAGATGGAAATGGTTTTTGTACTAAAGCAACCACCCACTCAAAATACAGAAATGAGACTCTTGATGTGTAATTCTTTAAAATATAGCAAACATATGGGAGATTTCCAAGCAGTGTTTATTATGGTGACAGGTAGAACTGAATGAGTAAAAGCCTTGGTTGGCTCTCAGTTCTGGAAGGTCCTCATTTATGATTATAGTCATGATGATAAAGCAATTAAATGCCAGTACACATATATTTTCCATGTCTGTGAGGCTTCTGGCATAATTATATAATCAGAAATGCCATTAAAGAGCAATAATGTTATTAGTGCATCACTTGGAAGGAGTGCATAGCTTGGTTGCTAAGTGCACAAAACAGCAAAAGACCAAAGCATGCCGAAGTGCTTAGGTAGGACATGCACGACTGGATGGTGCTGTCGAGCTCTCTGATGATTCCTAACGAATAGCAATTACCTAATCTTGTGTGGCACCTTGAGATTTAAGTGTTGCATAAATTAGAATAGAAAAGCATCCAAGTGCAGCTTTTGTGCTGTATATTTCCAAGACCATTAATTTTAGGACTATCTTCTTTAAAACATTCGTGATCTCATTGGGCTGTGAGTCCTACTCGGCTTTGACTCGGTCCAGTTTCCTGGAAGGGATTCTGGATCCTGTGACCAAAAGTGTCTCCTTGTACATTATCTAGGTAAACTGAAGGCCATTCAGCTTTGGCCCTGTTGGTATATTGAGAAGATAAAGACTTCCTTTGTTCCTGGACCAGCGAAGCATCTTTTATATTACAGCCTTAAGCTCAGTTCGTAGGAAAGCAAATAGGGAGTTCCAAGTAAGGGTTTAATTTCTATTGTCAATACTCTGTGACGAGTGCTAGCATCAGCTGTTCTGGTTGAGCTGTAACCAGTTGGAGGCACACTGATTGAGAGTTGTCTAACCTTGAAGTGATGAAGACCTTGATGCCATAGAGTTTGCTACTTATGCTATAAACATGGGTGAAGCTACTGAGTTAAGTGAATGTGAAATAAAGTTGATGGATTTGTAGATATTAGGGTCAAAAGGCTGATGCTTAATGGCATCTACACCAAAATACAGGGTAAAGAAAAAAAAGTTCAGATCTCATTAATTTCCATGATTTCTAGGGAAAAATTAGTTTCCAT
The DNA here is from genome assembly GCA_013399055.1 of Ramphastos sulfuratus. Taxonomy (NCBI): domain Eukaryota; kingdom Metazoa; phylum Chordata; class Aves; order Piciformes; family Ramphastidae; genus Ramphastos; species Ramphastos sulfuratus. Next base: position 259,376 of record WBNM01018646.1, on the reverse strand, counting down.
ATCACCTCTTCTTCTACCGACCCTCTGTCGTGGGCTGAATTTGGATCAGTTGCTTTTCATTCACACATTGATTTCTTAATGCCTTTGGTAGATCTGTACAGTGTCAACTCCCTTAAAGAGCATTTTGCCTTTTAAGTATTTGTAGCCTCTCTGCGAAGAGATGGCAAATAGCAGTGTGCTGCAGCTTTACATTTAAATGAATTTGTATTGATTGTAAATAATATAAAATAGGGTTGGAAAGAAATGCTGGCTGATGTCTCTCAGGTATGGAACTAGGAACAGAAATATGTTGATGTCTGTAGAAGATACTCTGGGGCACCAAAGATATTTTCATCTCCAACTGGCCAAATCCTTTTTGCTGTGAGTTCTTCTAGTTTAGAAAATCTAATCTTCAAGTTTGGTATAGCCATTAAAAAGCACAAAGCACTTACAGTGATCTTCCTGTGTCCTGTCTTTCATTGCCTCTTCCAGTAAATCCACCTGCAAGATCAGACCTTGCAAAAATGTGAAGATATTTCCTGAGCACAAAGGCCATTTTATTCCAGATTCTGTATGGATGGGAATTTCTGCTTTTAGCCCTTACGTGTTCAGTCACTGTCACGATCCTGCCTTTCATCTACTGAGATGTGCTGTATCATTAGTGAATGACATAAAGACCACTTTGGTCCCATCAATCCATGTTCTAGCTCATCATTTTTGAGTACCTCAGGATTTAGATTAAGGTGACAGACCTAGGATTCCTGATTCCATTTAAAGCAGTGTTGATTGAAATATTCTATAGGTATAAGCATTTAAATAACACCTGAAGCTAGTAATGTGCTAACTCTGCAAGTATCAATTATATGTAAAGAAAGGTAAATGCTCCAAAATCCACGTTTTCTGGTTTTCTTCTTGATCCATGGTTTGGGTCACTGTTTGCTCACTGTCCCCCATGCTTTGGTACAAGAGAAGGGCAAGAAGCAATGACTGGTAAACGAATCTGAGCAGAAGCACAGAAGGTCAGTTGGACAGTGACTCTTGGCCTTAAACTCTGAATCACCTCTGAGAAGTTAATAGTACCCTGCATCAAAGGGGCAGGATATTTACGAAGGAGGTCAGGCATGCGCTTAGTTAAACATAATAGTTCTGCTTGTAGTCTTTTTGAAGTTAGGATTTAAAAATCTATTATGAAAAAAGCAACAAACAAACAAATTACAGCTGTAGATTTGTTTTGTTTTCATGACTTTGAAGAGTACCTTTCTTAGAAATGTTTATTTTAAGAAGAAACTATCTGCCACCGAAGTGAGTGCGTGTTTATTTCTTTGTCTGAAGTGTTTTTCAGATGTCTGAGAGCAACACAAATAAAATGACAGTGCAAAGAGACAGCAAAGATACAGCTAGCTGCAGTCAGTTGGCTCTAAAGCACATAATGGTTTGGTTGAGGGTGAAAGGCAGGACCAATCTGGTTCTGCTGGATTCATCACAGTATCACCAGCCCTTCTGCTGCCTGTGGAGTTTTAGTTTGCTACTGGATGAGGAGAATGTGGTGCTCCGAATCCAGCAGCTAGGCAAACTTACTGTCAGTAGGTAGCTGTTATGGACTAGTTGGAGATGCTTCAGGCCAGAGGTGGGGAGAGGACAATGAGGCATGTGTGGGTTGGGAGTTAGGGTCTGTAACAGGCACTGGGCAAGATGACACCAGCTTTATTTAGATGGTGCTTACTCGCACATGTAATGAGCCCTTTAATTAGGTTTTCACGATGTGATAAAAAGTGTCTCATTAAAATATTTATAGTTGGTTTTTGATTTGAGTCGTCTTCACATATATAAAACAAAATTTGTCATCTGAGGTAAAGCATCTGGCAAGTTGGTAAGTGTTAGCTCATGAATTGAGTGTGACTATTTTGGGATGGGGACGTTCCTCAGATGTAGTATGGATGAGTCCAAGGAGGGAATGTGACTAAAATGAAGTTAGCGTTTTAGAGTGTGGTGTTTCTTAAGGCTTTACTCAGGCTAACAGGTCCAGACACCAGCTTATCCAGGTGTATTTCCAGAGTTCCTTTAGAGCTGACACAGGTATCCATGGGAGCCCACCACCCTGGTAATTCATAGATGACACCTGTGGACTTATATGGTGGGCTCAGGTCTTAAGGCAGTGGGGACTGCAGGTGTACAAAAATGTCCACCAAATTACTGTCCCTGCAGTGCTGTGGTGATAGGGAAAAATGTAGAATCCCTAATTGCTTGTTTTTACCTGGCAACAAGAGTCACAGAGGGAGAGGGCAAAGAGATCTCCTGTGAACCCAAAGCTGAGTGGTAGTACACTGGGACCTGTCTCTGGGCTCCCCTGGCTCTGTGTTCCCCTGCCCCAGCTCCTGAGACCCAACTTGGACAAGTGGTCCCACATTAACTAAAAATCCTTGTGAAACAAACCTCCTTGTGCTGTGTGTTTGAGGAGGAAACTATTTTCATTCTGGAGCTGTCCCAGATGGATTTTGCATCCTGAAATGGTTCAGGGAGACAACTCTGTGATTTGTTTTAATTTTGATGTAAAACTTTGCCAGTGTTTCTGCTTTTTTATTTTATTTTAGCATTATTTGTAAACCTTTCCAGAAAGCCTCTCTTTCCTTCCCACAGCAACTCTTTTAGCAGGACTTGTTTGATCTGTTGTCTTATCTAAGATTATGGCTAATTACTCAAGAAAGAACTTTTTTTTTTTTGAGGCCTTTTTTCCCCCTCTTTTAAGTATCATCTCACGGGGTGAAATTTCTTCCTCTTTTGATTTTGCTCCATCACAACTGAGCTTTCATCAAGACACGTCTCAGAATCTGAAGGGAGCAGTTAGTGCAAAATGAAGCCTTCAGGTTTTTGTTGTTTTTTTTTTTTTCCCCTTTCCTTTTTATGCTAAAACTGAGATGAAGCATATGGGAAAGAAAATAGCATTAAATTTCCCACTCCAGAAGGAAAAGCAGTGAGGATCCGGCTGCTGCAGGAGAGGTTTGAGCTACATGCTTCATTTACTACTTTGTGTAGACATAACAAAGAATTTACTTTAGTCCCCTTGGTACTCGCACAACCTATTGCGCTGTAGGCAGAGAGAAAGCAATGATCCTAGTGTTACAGTACAGCAGCAAACTGGGAATTAAGGTGGTTTAAAGACAAATGTTTCCTTAATAATCTCATATAGGCCTAGTTCCTTTCCTTCTTAGGTTTCCCATTTCTGAAAAAAAAGCTTTTGTGCAGTGTGCCAGTAAGTTTATTTGAATGAAGCATGAAATGGAGCTCATAGCAGAAATTCTACTTAATTTAGAAGTAAAATGTGAAAACAAAAAGAAAGAAAGAAAAACAAAAAGGTGTTGGGGGTGTGGTGTATGTGGGGAAAGTCCTGTCATAGGACATCTTTCAGGATTATTTAAACAAAACCAAAACAAGTAGAGGGGGAAAGGTCAGAGACCTGAAGTCATGTTTCACTCAGGATTGAGTGAACTAGTTCTGTAAGGAAGGGAAAATACAGGCAATGTTGTTCAGTATAAACTTAATTTTTGAATTTGAGATTTTATAATCCTCATCCATTATTAACCTCTTGGAAAAGCCTTGAAGATGAAAAGCCCCCAGAGAGGGTCCCTATTATAGACTAGGGGAAAACCTGTAAGATTCCAATCTAAACCCACCTTTAATACCTTACAGTATCAGAGTGGCTCATCGTGGCCATTTATGTAGCACTGTGTTGTTAGGTGGCAAAACGCAGCCCTGCTACTAAAGTAATGGGACTAGATTAAAAGGCTGATGGAAAGGCAGAGGTTTCTCTGTGTGTGTGCATCTTGTTATATTGACAAGCAGAAAAATATTGAAAAGCATTGAAGCATTTAATTGAGTTTGTGAAAAATGTCTGGGTCTGTATGGCTGGGCTGTGGGTGCAATTTAAGCATTTGTGCTTGCAAATGAAGTGGGCACATCTATTCTGCAGGTTGTTTTTAAGGTGCTGGGTTTCTTTTTTTTTCTTTTTTCCCTGCTTTGGAAATGCCAAGTAAACAACTTGCTGCTGTCCCAGTCCCACCCCAAGAACCAAAACAGCATGTATGGCTTTTATGAGACATCTATTCAAGACTTGGAAAATAATGAGCAGAGAAAAAAGGATTAATCTGCATCCTGTTGAGAAGGAAGAATGGTAGAAATAGGGGAATTTTAATTAAAAATAAAAGGTCAAATGGATTCAGCTCTCCTTGTTGTTCAGGCTAAAGTATCTTAGGTAAAGGTGTGTCCTAGGGGAGGAACTTTTGGTTAAATTCATACACAGATGGAGTCTGTAAATACTAAACGTAAAAAGAAATTATTTTAAAGCTGATGTTCATTGTCTAGTCTAGAAATAAATAGAGTCTAGACAGTCTCTTAAGGTAAATGAAGTTTTATTTTTTTTGTGTTCTGGCAGTTCTAAGTAGGCATCATTGTGTCAAGAGCTTTTCAGCCAGTTTTAATGAAACAAAGCTGGAGTGCCCTTTGTGTCTCTGCCTGCTTGATTTCCCTGTAATATGCCACATAGCTGGCCAGTTTCCCAACCCCATTCTGGATTTTGTTGGTGAGAAGTATCAAGGATAACCAAAGTTGCCTCAAGGATTGTAGATGGGCATATGAGTAAAAATTTTCTACCAAAGGGAAAAATCTATAACTTCCCTTATACCTTATCTGACTCTAGAACATCCTGGCAGCAGGCAAAACCTTATCATGGCTTCAGCTCCAGGAAACTGTTGGTTAAGTTCATGGCTGCTCATGGGGAAGCCAAGTTCTCTATGTACTGGTAGTTCCAGATTGACTTGTTCCATTAGTGGTGAGGAAAGTACAGCTGCTAGGGGGATTGCTCAGAATTTCCTGTGCTTGAAGGGTGTGTGCCTTGTTCTCTCATTGCATGAACAAGGGCCATTTGTCGTCTTCAACAAAAATGAAAGAGTTTCCCTGATTTGAGATTTTTTTTTTTTTTTTTTTTTTTTAACACCTGGTAGAAAGAATACTTTGATACTTCATATGTAGGCTCTGCAAAATGTGGATCTGCAGTCCTGTGTGCAGTTCTGGAGCCCCCAGCACAGGAAGGACATGAAAGTGTTGGAGCAGATCCAGAGAAGGCTACGAAGATGCTCAGAGGGCTGCAGCAACTCTGCTCTAAGGACAGGCTACAAGAGTTGGGGCTCTGCAGCCTGGAGAAGAGAAGGCTTCCAGGAGACCTTAGAGTAGCCTTCCAGTATCTGAAGGGGGCTACAGGAGGGCTGGAGAGGGACTATTTATACAAGGTCATGTATTGACAGGACAAGGGGCAATGGGTTTGAACTGGCAGAGGGAAGATTTAGACTGGATGTTAGGAGGAAGCTCTTTCCAGTGAGGGTGGTGAGGCACTGGCACAGGTTGCCCAGGGAGGTTGTGGCTGCTCCCTCCCTGGAGGTGTTCAAGGCCAGGTTGGACGAGGCCTTGAGTGACCTGTACTAGGGGGATGTGTCCCTGCCTATGGCAGGGGGTTGGAACTGGATGATCCTTGAGGTCCCTTCCAACCTTCTATGATTCTATGAAGCTCAGTGTTTGGTGTTCACAGCAATGCAGTGATTTTGCCAGCAGTTGAATCTTTTCCCAGGGCTGCCCTCTAATCCTTCATCAGTGATGCACATATTCATTGATAGAAAGTTGCTTCTCTTAAGTTTTCACACAATTTGATTGCATCAAGAGATCTTTTTCTGTGAAGGAATATTGAGGTAGCCTTTTGGTCTTGTCTAGTCCTTCATTGTCATATTAGCACTTCATTAGTTGTCACTATTTCAGTAATAAAAACCAAAAAAGATACAGTTGATGAAGTGCAAAAGCAGCTGTGGAATGTCTTTTATGGGCAGAGAGGTGTGTCAGTATTTAAACTGTAAAGGATTTTTTTCTGGAATAGAATAATGATTGGTGTCATCTGACAATTGGTTCATTATTCAGGAGGCTTTCTCATTCCCATCAGATCTTTTTCTTCAATTTTTTTTTTTCTTTAAACATGTTATTAGGCGAAAGTCCTGTCTGTTGTGGTCTCCAGTGTTCTCTGAGTTCCTGCAGTTAGTCCCAAGAGGAGTTTTGAAAATTATTACTTCATTCAAATGGGGAAAAAAAGCCACAAGTTTGAGTGTAAGGACTTGCAAGCCTAATTATTCCTTAAGTCCATGTTGATAAAGACCTAGTGAATAAAGGATCATAATCTTGGGGAGTACCTTTATGATAGTGATGGGAGGGAGAGGAATTAGCAGACCTTGGGGCTGGCAAACACAGGCCACTTGGCACATAGAGCTAGCATCTGTCCCTGATGCAGAACTTCTGGTTAGACATTTTGAAGCACATGTTGGTACTAGTGAGTGGAAAAATCTGCTTCAGTTTTGAACTTAACCAAATTAAAGAGAGTATACATTTAAGTTTGGCTTCTGAAAAATGATTGCCTCTTTAATTGCACCCATTTTTGGCAAGTAAATTCTACGTTTGCCTGTTTAGCCTAGTTTCAAAAAGATCCTTTCACTCCTGAAAATGAAATCACATCCCAAACAATTCTTTAGACTTTCCAAAGCATTGTGCTTTTCAAATTAGACATGGAAATTGCTAGACTTGGTTTTACATTGGGTGACTGATGGTTCTTTTCTAGCTAGTCTGCAGTTTAAATCTTCATGTGTTCATTTTGCAATAAAAAGGTCAAATGCCAGAGGTCTGATTTTCTGTATAACCTGAAGGACTATTTGCAACCGTGGTGGTGAATTTTAAGCCCCACACTTCATGAAGTTTCCTGGAGTAAACCCTTGGCTCTGAGTTTTCTCTCTGGTGACCACTGGAGTTTTTCATCCTTTGCTGTAATATCATCATTGCCTCGTTTAGCTGCACTAAAAGTTACAGCTGAGCTGTGGTGGCATCAAGACTGGGGGTGAAATATGACAAGCCATGCCAGTAACCTTCCTGAGCAGGTTTTGCTTAACTCTGTTTTTGGAGAAAAACCTAACANGCTTGTTTATTGTGCTAAGCTGTAGCTGGAGCTTCAGTTGTTAACTGAACCTGGCTGAGTCGTTCAGCTAGCTGAGTCTAGTCTGGGCGATTTTACAAGGTGGGGCAGGGAACTCCCAAACCATCACATTTCCCTTAAAGGAAAGTTACAGTTCCTTCTGATTTAATGCTGGAAAGTGTGGCCAAAGACTGTCCAGGCTGTGGGCTCTCAAAGCAGCAGCTTAGGTATCTTGCAAAGCGCTTAATGAAATGAGGGGAAAGGCAAGGCAGTGCGCGTACTCCGCCTGACTCCTGATGACACCCTGCCGTTTCTGTTTTGACGGCAGCGGTGGCAGGCGGCGCAGACGCTGTTCTCTGTGATTGTTAGCTGCAGGAAGCTGGTATTTTCATTTATCTGCATGCCACTAAGTTTCCCACAAACGTTCCACACCTGCACTGGCTTGTTCAATAACTGTAAATTAGTTAAAGCCAGCTGTTTGGGCAAGGAAAGGCACTTTGTCATACTTCTTGTATTGTTGTCGTGGGATGGTGGAAGCTTTCTTTAAGTGTCTGAGGCAGCTACTGAGAAGATCTGGCAAAGCCAAGAGATGTTCAGCATGAGCACTTCAGAGTTTTTAGGGTGTTTCCCAATACAGTGCCTTTATGGAGGTCCCCTGTGCTCTATGTTTAAATGCAGGTATCTTGTTTACCTGCGCATTAGCCAGAAGAGTTGCAGTAGCACAAGCACTGCTGATTTGAAGAAAGACATTCACTGCTGTGATTAGAGCATGAGGGATTTCTGTCATTAAAAATAAAAAAAATAAAGACTATATTGCAGGAATTGATATTGGCCAAAGTGTTTCACAGGAGGTATTTCAAAAGAAGTCTATGCTGGGATCACTGGGAGCTGTGCCATGCAACTGGGTGAGCCAGCCCACCTACAGCAGAATTACTCCTTCTTTTCTTTTGCTCCCTATGTTAATTTGCCTGATTAAGTCTGTAAAAGGTAACTGTTTAATTTTGATCAAAGCTAGCTAAAGAGAAGGCTTTTCACTCTATTTATGCAAGAAGGGGGCAACTGCAGATGTCTATCAAGGTTTGCAGTCCCATTTGAATGCAAAGGATGTGGGAAGCCCCTTTCCCTGGGAGGAACTGCTCTTTCCTTCTCTGGTAGCCTTTCCAAGGGTGCAGAATTATTTCCATGGATGTTCCTCAGGGATTATCTTCCTGGATTTGCACAGACCATGTCCCATAATTTGTTTTTAATTTTTCTCCTGCCTCTTGCTTTCGCTTTCTGTAGTTCTAGTAGAGCAGGGCAGTTACTCCTCCTATTTCCTGAGGATGATGGCATTGTCTGGTGATATGTTTTGGAATTTTTTGGGTGTAGCAGGCAAAACCATTTGTGGCTTTTCGGGTTGCTTACAGTAAGAGGAGTAGGAAGTCAATGTGGACGGTCCCTCTCTGATTTATTTCTCCCAGCCACTATTTGCCTTACTTTGCCTTCAGAGAATTGCTGCTTGACAGGTAGTGCAGTTGGTCCTCTGAGTCATAAGCATATTTTTTTTTGCTGATTGTTAGGTTTTTTTATGCTCAGATTTCAGGCATGGTTGGAAGTTGAAGCAGTATTGAATGGTTGAAAACAAGACTACAAATAAGGTCCAGAACTACTGATTGCATTGATTGTTTTGAACCATTTAACAACGTTGTTTTACCACAAATACAATGAAAGCTTTCTTCTTTTACTTCACCTTAAGTCCTTTAATTAAAAGGACAAAATTTGGTTACTGCATGTTAACTTACTGTACAACAAGCTGTGCTGGAGTTAACAGTGTATTAAACTAGAAACAGTTTCATTAACCTTATTAACAGTTCTGCAATCAGAGCATGGAAGTTTGATGTCTGTCTTTTAATATCATTTGGCCTCGGCTTTGTTTACAGCTCTGTTGGCACTGCTGGAGAAATCATGTCAGTGTGTCAGCAGGTATCCTTATTTTCTACTATGCAGACCTTTTAATTGCCCTCGTTGTTGAGAAATTAATTTCTATTGAATTTTGAAAAGTGATAGCTGCTGAAGCATGTAATGGGGTTGGGATGTGTTCTGCAAACCTGACTCCACGGCCCCTGTTGTGACAGCTGCTGGACTACCTTTGTGTTCTGCTGTGTGCTGCAGAGATATGGACAGAGTGAGCATCAAGGAGAAAAGGAAGATGCTTGACTGGGTCAGCAAGCTTCACTTCTGCCTTTGATGAATAATTAGGTGATGTTAATGCTATTGGGCTAGCTGAGATGACTCTTGCACTGTAAGCTCTGCCTTTAATGAAGGTAAACACAGATTTATCCTGCAGCAGAGTTAACTCTGGTTTTATCTCCCCCTAAATTTTGAAATTAAATTTCTAGTGCTGAGTCATATTTCATGAAGAGTGTGGTTTTTTTTTTTTTTACTCTTCATATAAATTTGTACATTAAATTGTATTTGGCTCACTGGAGCATGTGACATACCATGCTGTGTGTACTTCAAAAGCAAATTCCCCTACCTGCTATAGTCAATGACTGCTCTCCAGTTGAGTCAGGCAATTGGAGCTGTTGTGTTTTCCATGAAGTCAGGAACTGGGACTTTGACAAGGTTCCTGATAGCTCCCAGGTCTAGGTTCACCTGTTTCCCTTTTCTGACCTCCCATAGTGAAGATGGGATGCTGGGACACTTGACTTCTCTGTTCAGGTTTCTTGTATGAGAACAGAAGTGTTGGCTTCTTTCTGGACATTTCAGAATCCTGAGAGTTCATGTGCTGCCCTACAGCATCCTCTTAACTACAAACTCCCCCAGCTTAGATGACAGCTCCTACCAAGGCTGTTGCAGCACTGAGACGGTTCAATGTAATGGCATCCAGTATAGTCCCTGGACACATACACACTGATTAAAATGTTTGTGTGATTTCTCTTTAGGATGTACCTTAAGAAGGGATGTAAATAATTGACTACAAATACCTTATGAATCTGAGAGACTTGGGGAAGAAAGCCTGGGCTGCAGGCAAGGTACATTGGTGACCTTTCAGGCCACTTTGTAGCTAATGAATTGATGCCATATGATAAAACATGATGGATTTTGGTAAAATTCCAAGTTTTCCAGGACACAGCAGGGAATATGCACACTTTTTTTTTTTTTTTTACACTTCTTCTAATTCCATTGAATATATAGACATTCTGGAAGAGACTGTGTTCAAAGTAATCCATTTGATTTCATGCAGCCTGGCTGTTCAACTGCCCAAGGTCCCTCTGCTGCCACCTGCACCAAGTGCTCTTCTGGGTCTCTTCCCCTCTGCTCCTTGTGCTTATGAGGAGCAAGCAGAAGGGATCAGCAATTCACATGTACTATTGGGAATGGCTTAGTAGTAAATCCCCCTCTAGTATACTTACTGAGGCAGGGAAGGAAAAATGTGGTATCCTCTTGGATTTAGCTGAAAGTCTAATCTGATTTCTGGAGACAGGATTTGGCCCTCTGGGCAAACCCCAAAATGTGATCACTGTGTATTGGTATGAGAGTCAGCTTGCATTGAAGAACATATGGCAGCTGGGCAGTTTCTTCCCAGCCTTTGTTCACTGTTACTCTTGTTTGTGGACTTGGAGAGACTTTGCTCCCGGACCTGCTGGCCATCACTCAGCTCCTGTGGAGGGCCTGCACTTGCATCCCCAGGGAAGGAGACTTGTGGCATTGTTTCAGAGGGGAAACAGAGTTTTCAAAGTTGCTAATAGTCATGGCTTAGGGCCCTGAGAGGTCAGTGACCTGCTGGGAATGCCAACACCATAATAAATGCTGTGTTTGAGTGTCAGGCTGTTGGCAGCAGGCACACATTGGTGATCAGTCTTTTAAGTGCATTTAATTTTATTCTTTTTTTTCCAAGCTGAAAGAATGAATTGAGTGCCTTTAGGAGAATTAAGCACAGGAGCATGCAAATGACACAGAAAAATATTGCATTCTTGATAAAACTGCAAAGCAATCCTGAAATCCTCTTTTAATATTTTCTTGGGTGGTTTGCCTTATTTCAAGAAGTTACACTGATGCTGTTAAGATTGTTAATTTCTTTCACCCACTGCTGCTGTTCTAACTTCTGTCATTTATAAAAGTTCAGTTTAATACTAGAGACAGGAAAATAACCTCCAAAAATACTTTTACTGTCTCTGGAGGAAATAGGTTTTTTATTTTATATACAAACATTGGAAAAAATGTGCGTGCACTACTGCTGCAAGTACCACCTGTAGTTAAATGGCTGCGGTTTCTGCAGAGAGCCCCAAAAGCTTTATTTGCCAATTACAAATGGGAAAATCCACAGGGTGATATTGGATTAATTGACAGGCAGCAATGCACGAGTAATCTTGCACTTCCAAATTTAAATAACAAATGCTTTGGAGCAGTTAGAATAAAGATTTTTTTTTTAATTTATTGAAATTAATCCAAAATTCAGAGCTGTGTCTGTACACAGCAATGAAAGAAGTGATCATTAAACAAAACCCACAGCCTCGTGTGTGCTGCACAGAACTTGTGCACCAGCCTTTAAAAAAAAAATCATTGTTAGAGTAACTGCTTTTCTTTCTGCTTCAATATGTAACAGCTCCAGCATCACAGTTTAAAATGGGAAGAAAAATGTGCTTTAAGTGGTTTTACTTAACTAATTACATGATTAGGCATGTAATTTAAATAAAATGACTTGATTTGTTAATAAGTTGTTTAAAGAGGGGAGAGGGAATGTGCTCCAGCAGTTGATCTGGATGCTAACTGCAGGGGTACATTACATGTGGAGACTAAATTTTATGAGGAGCAACTGAGAGAGCTGGAGCTGTTTGTCGTGGTAGGCCTAGACAGGCCTCTTGGGCTTGTACATGTTCTGGCTTGTGCAGACATGTTTTTCTGCTGTTTTGGGGAGAGAGCAACCGCGGGAAAGGGGACAAAGGACCTGGCGCCACTAAGTCTGGGGTCCGGGGCCTGTCCATCACCTGTGGTTGCTAGGGGGCACATGATTGCCTTGTGCAGGGCCCGTGATCTGCCCAAAAAAGGATAAAGCAAGCCTATGGCTTCACCCAATATGGCAAAATCTTGGGTAACTGCCATTTGATTGGCTATCTTGTGTCCAAAGGTCCAATTGATCTTTGGGCTGTGTTATAAAGGAGCAGGGAACACGGGGTGCGTGCCTTCCACCATTACAGATGCCTGCTTGCATCCTGCCTGCTGCCTCCACGCATTCGCCAGCGTGATACAGTGAGACATCCTGCCTGTAAGAGCCTGCTTCCAGAGCCAGCCAGGATCAGGTCAGAGATTGTCTCCTCTTCCCCAGTGCTCAGGAGCCTGGAGAAACTTTAAAGCCTCCGGCAACTTTCAGCCCGGCAACACGGGAAACCCCGCCACGTGCTTAGGGTATTATTTTCCTGTGATATATTTTTGTGAGTAAATACCAAGCCTCTTGTAATCATTGATTGCCTTCTGCCATAAGCAGAAAGCTGCTTTGCTTCTCGGGTCCATCTAGTGAACAAGCGGCGTACTGGCCGCAGGTGGTACATTGACCACAAACCTTCTCTTTTCCAGTTTGGTTTGAGTTCTGTTAATATATATATTTAACAGTTATTTCCAGATCCTGTAATAACCTGTATATAGTTTCCTAATGTTGCAAAGAGCCTGTTACTATTGTTATTATTAAATGGTGGTAGGGGGTGGTGCGAGTTCCGATTGTTTAATATTAATAAATTATATATTAATATTTTTATAATATCGTCTCGCAGTACCTAATTACCCCTCCCCGACACTGTTTAGTTTCAAGTAGAGGAGGCTGAGGGGATACCTCATCACTGTCTACAACTACCTAAAAGGGTGTTGTGGAAAGGTTGGTTCTGATCTCTTCTTGCAGGTAAAGAGTAATAGAACAAGAGGGAATGGCTTCATACTGCGAATGGGTAGGCTTAGATTGGATATTCGGAAAAAAATTGTCATAGAGTGGTCAGGCACTGGAATGAGCTGCCCAGGGAGGTGGTTGAGTCACCCACCCTGGATGTGTTTAAGGGTCATTTGGATGTGGCGCTTAGGGATGCGGTTTAGGGTGAACCTTGTAGAGTAGGGTTCTAGATTGGACTTGGTGATCCTGAGGGGCTTTGCCAACCAGAATGGTCCTGTGATTTCTGTGAGCTACGCACTGTTGTTTAATGTGGCAGCTAAGTCTTTGAGAGTAATACACCACCACCAAAAAAAACCCAAAAACAAACCAGAGAGAGGCATTAAACTCCTGGGAAGATCTATTTATCTTCCCCATAAAAAACAAATCAATGGAAAGAAATCACACTATATGTGCCTCTTTTAATGTTGTTTACTTTTATTCTAATCAGGCTATGGTAGGTGATTTTGTTGTAAACTCTGCTACAGACAAATTTGATGTTGTCCCAGAAAGATGTACACTTGTATTGTTGCTTTGGTTAAATATTCAAGTGAGTAGATGACATTTAAAAGTATTACTTTTGCATAATTTATGTTCAGTGGTGCTGATATCAGGCTTCACTTCATCACCCGCTCACACGATGCTAGATGTTCCAAATCTCATTAAGCTATTTATTCATTGTAATGAATGATTTTAATGTACTGTTTTAAGGTTATGCCACACTGCACTGTTCAAAAATCCATCTTACTGTACATATTTTAATGTTTGCAACCAAATTAATACCTTTATTACTGCCTCAATGGTTGAGTGGTCACTATTCATACATTAATCTTTGTTGTCTCTCAACCCATTTCTCTGCTTAAGTTTATAATGCTGTATTCTTTGATAGAGATGTAATAATCTAACCATCTCTGTAGGCAAAGCCTGGTGTCAGAGGCTGGTAATAGTGCTACTCAGGTGTCCTTAGAGCCACAAAAATGTGTGATGTTGCCTTGCACGTTGTCTGAAATATGTACGAATACCCTGCGGCCTCTGGTGCCTCTGCTAACTTCCCCTCCAGAAACCTTTATATTGTTTTCTCTGCCACAGCAAGGACAGACAGTAATAATCCATTGCACCAACAGCAGGCACTTAAAATTAAAATTCTTCTACAATAAAACTGATCAGTTTGCTCACTAGATACATTTTAAAAAACATACTATTTGCCAAATGTCAATATTAAGGTGGCAGATAAGAATTTCCTGCCTTACTGTTAACATAGCAAAGGGCAGATGTCAGCTGTTATGACTGAACTTGCAAATGATGCAAGTTCACTTAATATAATTTAATAAATAATGTCTTTTGGACTGATTGTCAGTCTCTTCCCTGGAGTTTTTTTACTCCTGGCTCTTTATCACCCACTCAGTTTTTGAAATTGCAGCCATGTAGAAGGTGATTGGAAATTGCTCAGCTGAGGGGAAAAAGAAAAAGTTAAAAGCTGTATTTTACTGAAAAATGATTGTGGAAAATTTAGTTAAATGGGCTTCAGATAATGAAAGACTGATTCTGGACCTAAGACTGTAGGTGATTTTCATAGTAAAGACTTCTTAAAAAGTCCAGCAAAATCAGGAAATAAAAAGCCAGAGCATGAGCCTGGATGCTAGCTAAATTGACTGCCCAAATATTAATTTCCAAAAATCATTATTTCTTTCACTATTTTTAGAACTAGTAGCAGTAGCTTTAACCTTACATGAATTCCTTAGTAACATCCTGTAGTACTTGTGTATTATAACAACATGGGAAAATGAAGATTTTTTTTCTTTAGAAGTTGTTTCACAGAGTAAGAAAGCAAAACAACACTGAGATGTGTGCACTGAAGGATATTCAGTAGGTGTGCAAGAGGTAAGCACTGCTTTTGTCTGAAGACTGATAATCACCAGTGGTTCCCAACACCCTTTTAGCTCAGAAATGCTACATCACTCTCCTTTGTGTTCTGTAAGGAGAGGTGAGAAGGTTTCAGGTAATGGCAGATTTGTGAGAAGTAGGACTTGGGGCACCTGGACCTGGCTGAGCTTGAGCATAGGGGACTGGAAGTTACCTTCACTGTTGAATGCAGCACCTTATAAGGGAAAGGATGGAGGGTCTCAAACGGACCAAATGTCTTCTTGACCATTCATGTTTGAGCAAACACTCTTTCAATGGCTCATTTTCAGCACCTGGATTCTAGGTTATAGTGTGCCATACAGGTGTAAGTACCTCCAGCTAACTCTACATGAAAGCAAGGTAGTTACAGGAAAGAATAAAAACAAAAAGATTTTAACTTTCTTCTGAATCACAACTGCTGTAAATTAACAGAAAACCCATCTGAAGAGTACAAGGAAAAACTTTGTTATTCACAGGCTCTTTAGCTGAAGTCTAACTTCGTAGTGTAAGAGTGATGCTTGGCACTGCCAGGATTGAAGTAAGCTACATCTCCATGGTGGACTCTCCCATTTTGGTGAAGGAGGACTACAAGACCCTCCAATGGGAGGGAACAATGAAATTTGTCTCTCTATAAATGTGTCAAAGTTTAGGGACAGAGAGCTGTAGGTAAGCTGAAGTAATTGGTTTCTGCTGTGATGTTACTTATATCTTTAAAAGCCCAAATGCAATTTAACTTTCTCTGCTCACAAATTTCTCCTAATCTCTAAGCAATATGCTACTAAGAGCCATTAATGAAGTTCTTGGACTCCAGACAGTTTACAGAATCAGGCTCTTTGGGAGTTTACCCTGGGCAGATGCACACAGCATTGGCATGCGACTGAGCAAGATGAAAGAATTCCCTGTGATCCCAAATTTTGGCCAGGCTTTCTCCTAGCTGACAGAATGTCAGTGAGCCAGGGAGGAAATTTAAAAGGGTTATCTTCTCAAGATATTAAGCTCTTCCAAGCTGACAGCTTTGTTGCAGAGGTCAGCTGGGAGGAACAAGAAGGAGGGCCTGTGATCTAAAGACGGACTGACAGATATGATTTCTTTTCCTTTTATTGAATTGTAATGTCAGTAGTTGTGTCCCATTAGTCCTACGAGACTGGAAACCTCCATCTGAAAAGGGGAGAAATGGATTTTAGTTGGTAAAGATACAGATTATTTTGATCACAGACACTTTTTAAGGTAGCTCAAGTGTAAGACAGCATGTGATGAGATTGAATTAACTCAGCATATTGGTTTTCCTTAGTGGTGAATCTGCTGTGTCATCAACCTTGCAGTCCATAAGCAGAGAGACTTGTTTAACTCAACTCAGGAGATGCAAATACCAAAGGGGTTACCCATTTGATTGCACTGCTGTTTGAAGGGAAATCACAACTACATTTTTCCTGTGTAAATTTTCTACCTAGTTGCATGGTTATAATAATAATGGGTTCCTTTTTTAGTCTCATTTTCCATCTAATTTGTTTCAGTTCAATCTGTTGCTACATACACAGCAGAAAGGTCAGCTTGCCTTTTGTGCTCTACTTCTGATGGCATTGGCTTCATTTTGACAAAGCTGTATCATCAGCTCCAGTCAGCAGCCTTCTAATGTAATTAAAAGGGAAGAAATCCTTAGGAAAACTGCACCGAATGCACACAATTATTTTGGGTAGCATTATGTTCAGCAAAGATAATTGGCAAGTCTGAAAAGTGCATCTTTTCTGCTCTATGTGAAATGTTGAGTACAGTATGGCTAATGCAGTAAATGTATTTAGTGTTTAGGCTTTGATATCAACAGCTCTGTCCACCGAATAATGGGATCAGAGAAGAGGGAGTAGGCTAGGTCAGAAACTGTTGGTCCTATGGCTTTGCAGAAGCCAGCCAGTATCTCTTCTCCATTCCAATAATATGTTTGAAAAAATGATGTAGTGAAGTTTGATCTACCTTCTTCTGCCAAAGCAGGTATGAGTCAGGGAGAAAGTGAAGTAAAGGACTTTTCCTTAAGAGGTCATCCAGGAGACTGGTTGACTGTTCAGTTAGGTTCATGTCATTCAAGTGTCATTTTAAATCTATGAGGTTTCATATCTAAAAAACTAGTTGGAGCTGTGTGTTGTCTAACAGCAAGGTAAACATCCCAGAAGAGCTGTACGGATGCGAGTCATTCCTTGGCCCATCTCTGCAGTTCATGAGGGAAGCGATTCTGGCAGAGCAGCTCATACAAACACTCAGGAACCAACATAATTTAAAGTGGGAGAAGGTGCATAGGAGGTTTATTAAAGGGAAAATGGAAAGTATCAGTGCTTTGCTGTGGTACCTGCAGAACATATTAAATGTGACAGCAGCAGCTGATGAAGAAGGCCCAGGTGTGGGTGCGTGGCCCCACTGGTTGGTTGGCAGAGCACTGCTGGGAATAACAACAGTTTTCAGTGATGACTGATTAGGTACGGCACTTCTGTCACTCTCTGTAGTGGACCAGAATGACAACCTCCTGTGTCCCATAAAAACGGTCGAACCTCCTTATCAGCCTGAGACAAAAATTTAGGAAGCAGTGAAATGAGTTGTCTGTAACCCTGAGTGCTGTTCATGAATGCTTTCAGTATAAATTATCCCTACAACCTGAGAGACACCGTATGTAACTTTCTGAATGCAGGGCAGAGTGTTTATGTAGTTTAGGTCTCGTACAGTGTGCTGGTTTGAGGCTAATTGGAATATTTTAATAGAGAAAATTATAGGCTGTGAAAAGAAAACAATGGTGATGTCCACTCATAGGCTTGCTGAGATGTTTAAGAAAAGAATACAAAACAAAGATAAGACACTCAGGCACAGACACTCTGGGGCTGTCTAGCTTCTGGTTTTCTCCTCTGCCGAGTAACCTCACTAACCACTTTTCTTCTAACCCCCCTGGCCGATCTTCCAAACTCACCTTGAACGTAAGCCAAACCTTGGGGTAAGGTATAGGGGTGGGGAGAAGGTGGAAGGGTGGTTGGAAGCCCCTACTGGGGACTCTGATTTCTGGGAGGGGTGTTGTATTTCTGTATTACCTGTAACTTGTATATTTCTGTAAATATTCCTGTATATAGTGTATATCTCTGCTTGTATATTGTGCTGAGCTGTAAATAGAGCTTCACTCCTTCACTTCCAGCCAGCTGAATATGGTCTGGGTGATTTTACAAAGTGTTGGGGGGGTGGGGAACTCCCAAACTGTCACATCCAGGTATGATTTAGGGCAGCATATATTTTTCTTACATAATTCTTTCTCATTTTTCTTTTTTTCTGTTCTTTTGGGATGACCCTAGTATGTTTGATTTGAGGAAAAAAATAAGATGCATTGTTTTTTTTTTTTTAAACATTCAGAGCTAAAGGAAGCAGAACTTCACATGGTGTCTACGAAGCTAGATCTTTCTCATCAGAAGAATTTTTGCATAACCCACATGGTATGTCCTGGCTGCTATTTGAAGCTAATAGGGATGTTTTGCTAAGGCATGCTCCTGGGAATTGAAAGAAATGTGGCATGAAAAAGGTTAAATCAATACACAGATATTCAGTAATATATTTCAAAAAGAATTGCAGCCGTTGATTTTCTCCATTTTCCAGGCAGGTAATGAAAAATGAATGGGAAGACTACTTAGTAGTTCATGTCTGGAAACTCACAGAGCATATATACAAAACTGTAGTCAATTTTGAAGGGATTTAAGGAAGGATGTATTTCTCTGAAGGCAACAGGCACGGTGTCTTTGGATGTGCAGTCTTAAACAGACTTTGGGGTGTGAAGACCTGTGTATATTGAGTTCCGTTTCCTTGATATTCTCATGCTAGTGTCCAAAAGCTCCTGATCATTCTATTTTTTTTCCCTTCTGATAGGCCATCCTGATAGCAGAAGGTAGTGTAAACAGAGACTTGTGGGCTGCTCCTGAGCATCTGCATGCAGATAGTGTTTCTAGTGCTAACTAAAAATACCTTGGAATCAGACCTAATTGGCAGCCTACATTCAGAACCTCAGTTAAAATACCTTCCTATCTTTTGACCAGTTGACATTGCATGTTTTGTATTCTTTGAATGGATTTCTTCTGGGTGCATGCTGGCAGGAGTAACACAACTCAGAGGTGCCGTTGTGAGTGATTCTGCAGTGAGAGCGGCTCTCTTGATGTAACTGGTGATCCAAAAGGGATGTGATCCCACTTCTTGTTCCCACTGAAGACAGTGGCAAGTTCCCGTTGACTTCATTGTGACAATTGATTTTGCCCATCTCCTGGAGTCTTCAATCCATCCAAAGACATGAAATAAGTAGTGCATTTAGGTTAAATGTGGCAGGATCTTGCAGAAAAGTTGGTTGAGTTCAGTTGTGACTCGGTTGTGGGGATTCACGAGGCAGGAATTATAAAATCTGCAGTTATTTTATTTCCGGAAAGCCCTGCCCACAACTCTATATAAAGTATTAGTTAGGGTTCAGAAATTTGTTCAGGAAAATCTTTCACAAGGATGCTTACAGGGAATTTAGTAATTCATGAACATCAGAAAGCTTGGAAAGGTTTGCTATAAAAAATAGCTTTGCCGGACTTACAAATAAAGGCAGCCTGGAGCCCTAGGGAACGTCTGCGCTACTCACGGTGGTGGAGTAGGAATTTGGCGNTTTTTTTTTTTTTCCTCTTTTTCCATTGCATTTGGAATACAAATTCTATGGAGTTTTGTATGTAATTTTATTCTAGTGTTCCACAGATGTAGCATCTACTTCTTTATTCTAACTGTCATCTTTTGTGTGCACAATATGGAAGAATTAGCTAAGTCTTCACTTTGAGGTCCATCACAAATTCTTTAGCTGTGTACATTCAATTCATTAAGTAATTTCCTGGAATCTTAGCCTCCATAGTGACTAAAGGAAGCCTTGCTGAGAGCTGGAACGCTTTATAGATAGCACTATTTATCCACAGTTCTATTATTAGCCTGGAAAGAAGGGCTCACCATGTATTTTTATTAAAAATGACAATGTGCTTAACATCTTTAATGAAAACTAACCATTGTGATATGAATTTAGAAATCCTGACACCTTATTTTATAGAAATGAAGTCCCCTAGTATATTAAAATTAACATTTTTTAATAACAAAAAGTGATACAGTCCACTGGAGTAGGGCTAAATTTATCTTATGATTGTACTTGTCATGGCCTTGAGTATTTATTGAGTAGTTTTAAAAGTTCATTAAACTCAAAAGAGATTAAATATTGCCCTGAGCAGTGCTCCATAAAAGAAAAAATATAGTGCTAT
Organism: Ramphastos sulfuratus; assembly: GCA_013399055.1. Classification (NCBI taxonomy): domain Eukaryota; kingdom Metazoa; phylum Chordata; class Aves; order Piciformes; family Ramphastidae; genus Ramphastos; species Ramphastos sulfuratus. Next base: position 239,320 of record WBNM01018646.1, on the reverse strand, counting down.
TACTTGGTAAAATGTTGTGCTATGTTGTTAATTTAACTCCCCTGAGTTCTCATCTTCTGATTCAAAAGACGTTTCCTCATGCTGTTAAATTTGACATTTTCAAAGAACCTCGGACTGTCTCCACATCCACCCCAAACTCCCTATTTCATGTTCCTTTCAGAGAGGCAGAAGAAAGCAAGTGACTTGAAGAGACCGTCCCTCTGGAATGTCAATTGTACTGGGCTCATCCATTTAGCCAGATAGCATTTTACATTGTCTTTGTTCACCATAATCTAGTTTGTTAGAAGCACATTTCCAGGCATAGGGGCAGAGGATAAACTTGGAAGTAGTGCTTACTGCTATCAAAAACTGAGCTTTGGCCAAAGCTAGCTGCTCTTATTCTATTGAAAGCATTAATAAAACCAGTGTTGTTCAAAAAAGCTCCACAGGACTTGCTTAACATCATTAGGTGATGATGGCTACTGTTTTAGTTTGTTTACATTTCCTCACTGGATCTTCATAGGAAAATACTTGTAATCAGCGTTTTTAAATAAGCTGGGACACATTAATTCCTGTTTGCCATAACTTTTGAGCTGAACCACGGCACTGTGGTGGGTTTTTGTACACAATTGGTAGAGACGTAACTTTTCATGTTCTGACAGAAGATTTACCTGTACGTGAGGGAGTAGGTGAGAAAAATGCTTCTGAGAAAAAAATGTCAGTTTGTTCTGGTTACCCAGCACAAAACCTGAACTGTTCACATTTCTGAGCTCTGCTCTCATTCTTTCAAGTCAACCAAAATGAAATTTTGTTGTGCCATTGTGATTTTTCTTAACAGCTTTTCACTGCATCTTGCTTGTTTGCTTGTGAGCACGTGGACTTTTTGATTCCTTTGCTATTGTGTACCTGCTCACTTTGGGCTTTCTCTGTCTAAAGCTGTTCTTGCTTTTATGCTTTGTCACTAGCAGAGCTTGGCTGGGGATGAGAGAAAATGAGACGACACTTCAAATGCAGAGAGAGAGGTTGCATCTCCAAGTCATAGTTTTGTTGTATTCTTCTAGTTGTAACATACCTTATTAAGCATGGCAGATGCTGAATTCACTGCTGACACATTTGGTGTTACAGGCAGAAGTTCTTTCTCATGGAGGTTGAATCTTTAGTGAGGCAAAATTTATGGGGAACATTATTTTAAAACTTCATAAATGGTCAGATAGCTTTCTTTTTGAATCCTTTTGGTTATAACCTGAAGGTGGGGATGTGTTTGGCCTTGCCTTGCTATTTCAAAATGTGTGGCTCTCCTATGCCCTTGGTTTATCAAAGTAAAAGACTTGTGTGGGGAGTTCTTGTCCTGGTAGGCATAAATCCTGCCAGGCCGGTTTAAACCCGTGCTCAATCCTCCTTTTGTTCAGGGTCCGGAAGTTGAGTAGATTGGGTTAAGCTGAGCAAGGTGCAGCCCCTCAATGTGCATGTGTGCTTGCACGAGGCACGAAGCTTTGAAGGCATTGGGCAGTACAGGAATGCTAAATGCCTATTGGCCAGTTTCTCTTTCAAATTGGTCTATTTAAGGGGGATGATTTAGAAGCCACCTCTCTCCCTTGCCACACAGCAGCCTTTCCTGCACAAGATCACCGCAGTAGCGCTCGTTAGTGGCTCGTTACCTGGGAATCGCCGTGGCCAGGTGTTTGCAGCGTACACTGGCTCTGCAGCTCTCTCTCCTCCCCCCCTCTGCCAAAAATACTTTGTATTTTTACCGCGGGATCATTTTTGCCGTGAGTTTGGACGCGTTTTATACGGGAAACTTGCTCCGGGATCGTTTACCGTGAGTACCACGTGCTGGGGTTGATGCGGAGCCTCTGCAGCACTGTTAAGGCTTTCCTGTTTCGCGTTACTCTTTTCCCAAGTTCTGACCGTTTTTACTGTTTAATTCTGTGTTAATAAATATCCTCTGTGCCAATATTTCGTGTCGACCGAAAATCCAAAGAATCTGAGGGATTTTCCCCCGAATTTTCAAATATTAATATAAAAAATTAATATTCAGATATATTAATAAAAATATAACAGTTCTCTATTGCAGTTCCTGTTGGTAGAGCTCCCTTTGCTTGTTGTGAGATGGCTTTAGTTGTGGGAGACACTGACCTGTCACGTTTGCAGACAAGATTTGTGCCATGCTCATTTGGCGCATCTAAACATTGAACTGTGGATCAGCCAGGAGAGCCCTCCGCATGGCTTTCCTTCGAGCACTCCTGAGATGCCTTCTGAGGACCTTGCTGCCTTGACTTTTTTGCAAGAGGCCTTCAGCTCCTCTGTCTTTCACATTCTAACTTGTGTGGAGCAGCTGTGTAAAATGATTTTAAATAATGTAGCCAGTGTTGCATGTGATCTCCTACCCATAGAGCACTGCAGTAAGAGAGTCTTGTGGCAAATTGACCTGCTCTTGTTTGAGGACTTTCAAATAAGTTTCAAAATAATAAACTGAATAATTTCTAAACAATTTAGCATTGCTCAGCAGAAATCTCATTACACATTCTGTAGCTTATGCAAAATGGCTCTTGTTTCTAATGTATACCTGTGGATACCTGGCTCTGTAATCTTCTGGAAGTCTGGCTTGCATCTAAGGTTCACTTCTTTACTGATCTGCATTTTGTGTACCAGGTGTTTTGCATTTTCTGGCCTCTTGAGTTTTCTATACTACTTTCCATTTATGCAGGTGGTTGAGGGCTTTCTGTAATTACTATTTTTAAACCCCAAGTTCCATGTGTGTAGATATGAGGTAGATATTTCTTCAGTTATGCTTGTTTGTATACCAGTGGTGCCTGGGGCCATGCCGTTTACACGTTACACATGCACACAAGTTGGGGTGTGTGTCTAAATCAAGGATTGATTTGAAAATTAAACTCACTCCCCCTGTAGCAAAATTTAAGCTTACAGTGGCAAAACAATAACAGGGAATTAGAGAGAACCGCTCTTAAATCAGGCTTCTGTTTTGCAGCGAGTAATTAGATTGCACTTTGTTTCACTGTAAAACTCACCATGGCCAGTAAATTAAACTATCACTTGTCTTGCAGAAATAGTTGCCTTTGGACTGTTTGACAGTGGCTTTTCTTTGTCCATATTTTCCCTTCATGTTCCCAAATCAAACGAAGTTCTGCATTAGCATCACTAACAGCTGCTGCGGTTCTATTCGCATTCTCAGATCTGTTGCTTAGTTTACTTGGGACTTCATTATGGAATGTAACCTATTACTGATCTGTCTAATAATGTTATGTGTCTTGGGACAATCTGAGCTGCTTCATGCAGGAATTATGCAGCATGCTGAAGTCGTAAAGCCAAGCCTGGGAGTCAGACACTGTACACCTCTTCAACAATTATTGTTTCAATTAAAAAGGATTCCTCCTCTTCTTAATGAGTGATTCTGTCAGGCTAATAAACTTCTGTAACCAGGTTTTAGTGGTAAAATAAGAATGATAAAGTCTTGTGAAAGCTGAAAATATGTTGGAAATACTGTGCTGTGTTTCCATCAAAAGTTTCATTCTGTATGTTTGCAGCAGTGCCTTGTTTTGATTTTTCTGAAGATCCTTGCTGGAAGTAAAATGTTTGGCATTTTTGGTTTTTTTGTCATAGATCTTCCTGAGATCTCATCACCAAGACAAATGTTAAGTTCGGGTGTAGTATTGTTGATAAAAGTACTGTGTGGCTGGCTGCTTATGTATGCCTCGGGTTGATGGGAGAGAGACCAGAATTTCTGTACATGCTGATGTGATATTGGAAGGGGAAATGCTTGTGGTGCAAAGTTCAGTGCTGGACTTCTTAGAAATGTCGGAGGGCAGGCTCTTGTCTGATCTCAGTGTGTGTGAAATTGAGTTCTAGCACTTGGCATAGTGAGACATTTAGGGTTTGGATGTGTCAGCTTCTGGTTTTCAGACAGCTCTGTCACATTTGAGTCCACAAGTTAGTGATGTGGTGTCCATGGGCCTCTAGGATTTGCATGACATTGAGCAAGCCTATGTGACTTTTGTCATGATTCATATGGACTTTGTTGCTCACCTCCCTATACAGGTGTTGCAGAAACGTCCTTTGTTTTAGGTAGAAGGACCATTGCTAGTTGTAGCTCTTAGAGTTTCTTAGTTTTGTTTGGTGGAGATTAAAACTGATTCTTGTATCCTTTTGTTGGTTGTGTGGTCATGGATGGGTGCAATAGATGGGACAGAATGGACTGGAAAGAGGGTCATAGAATGTCAGGGTCTGGAAAGGACCTCCAAAGCTCATCCAGTCCAACCCCCGTGCAGAGCAGGATCACCTATACCAGATCACACAGAAACACATCCAGGTGGGTTTTGAATATCTCTAGAGAGGGAGGCTCCACAACCCCCCTGGGCAGCCTGTTCCAGTGCTCTGTCACCCTCACAGTGAAAAAATTCTTCCTCATGTTTACATGAAACTTCCTATGCCTCAGCTTCCACCTATTGCCCCTTGTCCTGTCATGAGGATGAGGGTTTGGAGAGGGCTACTGCATTGTGTTGTGGCTAATAGGGGTTTCTGTTTCCCTGTGGTTCTCAGATTATTTTTTTTTTTTTAAAGCTGCTATGCAAAAGACAAACTGTGCTGGACCTTCATCCATGTGCTGACTTCACAAACATGATAACTTTGAAATAAATCTGACAAGAAGCTAGTTTATTATATAATGAGGCTTGTTGCAGGAGCTAGGTCTCTTTACTCATATCTTCTAAGAAGATGGAATTAGATTTACAGCCTTGTGTTTGCCCAAACATTGATTGAAATTTTCATTAGAATTATGAACTTTGGTACCACGCAGGACAGGGAAAAAAATAAATACAAGTACAGTTCATCTTTTGCCATTACTTCATGCAATGCCTCCTTGCCTGAGTAAAATGTATTTAGCATTTAAAAGAGTTATACAGAATATGCAAATTATCAACCAGTTGTCCTTTTTTACTAATGCATTTCTTTTAACCTCAAACATGTTTTTCAGTTGTGGAGGGATGTATCTCCTGTCTGCACAAATAAAACACGAGCTTTAGCCTTTAGCAAGATATTTCAGAAGGGAGATAAAATACATACCTAACTCACTAAGTTGTGCAGAGAAATGACAAACCTGAACTGAATGATGTTATATTGCCTTAATGCATGCAGGAGAGATGAGAGATGTAGCTCTTCCATGGCCAGCTAATAAAACCTGTTGTTTGACCATTTGATTTTTGAGCTCCTCTGCACCTCATAGGCCTTAAATGGCTCGCAGAGAATCTGAGAGGTGTGCAAGTAGACCCTAATTTGTTGAAAATGAAGCATTTCACAGATACTTGCTGGTGTTGCTGAAGCTTCAACCTCAGCACAGGCATGTAGAGAGGTTGATCTAACTTCCTACCAGCTTGTCCAGGGTGTTGTCCTCTCTGGTGCTCCTGTTTGTAATATTGTGGGGACTGTTGGAGTCCACATTGATTTTAGCAGGAGTGTTAGACTTGTACACGTCTTGTGGCCCACGGATGTGCTCCTAACAATTAGGATTTTAAAGGACTCTTAATAATAAATTCTTGGGTTTTGGCATTTCTATTATGCATGGACTCAAGCACTGGTCAACACTTGAGTATGGTGTGCCAGAGTAAAGTCAGTCTTATTTGAGCATCACTTTTGCTGTGCAGTGCAGTTAGCAGCATTCTTCCTTGGAAATGGTTGAGAGAGACTTTACCCTTTAAAGCATGGGGGGCAACTGAAACTTTTCTCAATGTAGGAGAGTTGTTTGGTTTCATTATTGGCTTATTTTATTAGGAGTTTATATTGCAACCAGATAGCTTTGTAGAAATGGTCAAAAGATCAGTTAAATTCCATGGTAAATTTTGCTGTGGTAAAATCAAAGTGTTGAATGGTGGTTAGGATTTGATGACATACTCATCACAAGATACTGAGGTGTTTGTTCCAACTGGATCAAAATAGAACATTGGAACCCTTATTGAAACAAACAGCTCAGAGAATCACACACACAGAATCACAGAATGATATTCTGTGAATTAGAAAGGGAGATGGAAACTCTTACAACGTAGCTTTTCAAGTGGTAATTTACTTCTACAAATAACTTCTTAAAATGTAGGATGAGTTGTGCAAAAACGATCTACCTGTGGGTTAAATGTTCAAGTTTTCAGTTGGTTTTGATGCGTTAAGTAAGCAAATTATTTCTGCTTGTTTTTTTAATTAATCTGGCTCATGTCAACTCTAGCATTAAGGAGCTGTGGTTCCACTCCTGACAGTTTAAGTTTCAGATAGACAGAGCTGCAGTATTCGAAGCAGACAGACTGGTTTAAAATGCAAGTCACAGGTTCCGACTTCTGTCATTTTGGTTTTTTAAAGCTCTGAGATTTTTTTCTTTTTTTTTCCCCCTGTAAATCTTTTAGCTACAAATGTATTAACAGAGGCAAAGATCATTTAATCAGCTCTCTTATTAATGTACTAAATAAGTTGTCTTACCAGCAAGTGATTTTTGTATTTGAGTGCACGGATAAACTTTTTGGGATGATTTGTACACAGTGGTTCTCTTCAGTTCCATGCTTCCATGATTTCAGCTATTGGGTTTGCTCTTGAGGTAAAATCTGACACAACTGATAACTTTTAGAAACTCCATGTGTTGTTTTAATCATTTCCTTGAAATATATAAAAGACTGGCAACCATGGCAAATTAAAATTATTGGGATCCGTGCTGTTTCAAATAAAGCTGACCACGAAACTCATGGAATTGCTACAAATACCAAACTGCTTTAAATTGACAGCCTGAAAATGAGAGAATCATAGAATCATAGAATGGTAAGGTTGGAAGGAGACCTCAAGGATCATCTAGTTCCAACCCCCTGCCATAGGCAGGGACACCTCCCACTAGCACAGCTCACTCAAGGCCTCGTCCAACCTGGCTTTGAACACTTCCACGGAGGGAGCAGCCACAAC
>WBNM01018646.1:90134-232041 GCA_013399055.1 Ramphastos sulfuratus | reverse complement strand
AAAGCCACTAAATTTGTCAGGCAAGATCTGCTGGTGTATTCTTCTGCCTGATTATTTTAATTCAACTCAGTTTACTGTGTAGGAAAAGAGAATTCCATTTTACTTCCAAAAGTAAGATTTCTTTCCCCCTCCCATACAGGCAATAACATTGCAGTTTCTGAGCATCCTTAACAATGCCACCCTGGGCAGATTGAGCTAGTTTATATAATTTTCACAGTTAGCACACTCTGTCACAATAGTGGGCTGCTGTCACATGAAACATCAGAAAAAATTTATGCTTCTTGGCATTTCAGAAATGACCAGTGACATTAAAACTGTATATAGCACCTGGATTGGAGGTAATTGCTTTAAAATTTAATTGTAATTACCACGGTTGCAAAAAAGCTATGTGTTGTTTCTTGATGATGAGTGCAGAGGGAAATGGTAATGCTATCAGGTGTGGGGTGGTTTGAAGGAGATTTTGCTGCTTTATGTTTTTCCTCCAGCCTTGTAGTTTCAGTGTTAATTTATTACACATATAAGGCACTAGAGATATATGGTATATGTAAGAGAGAAAACTACAGATGTACTCAGACTACAATGTTTTAGAAAGTCCATAGTGTGCAATAGAGAGTGTTTGTGTTGGGTTTTGTTTTGGTTTTGGTTTTTTTTTTTTTTTTGAGTGAGGATCTTGAGTGTTTGATTTATGGTGAGTTGAAGTCAAAGGACCTATTTCAGCTCTAGTGAGTGCATAGTTGTCTCTTGATATGGAAATGTACATGTCTGTGTGTGCTTAGATATATCTGTACTCTGCCTTGGTAAGGTCATATCTGGAGTATTGTGTCTAGTTATGGCCCCTGTTCAGATGAGACTGAGAGCTACTGGAGCGAGTCCAGCAGAAGCTACAAAGATACTGAGGGGAATGGAGCATCTCTTCTGTGAGGAGAGGCTGAGACACATGGGGCTGTTTAGCCTGGAGAAGAGCAGACTGAGAGGAGATCTTTTCCGTGCATATAAATGTCTAAAGGGTGGGGTTCAAGGGGATAGAGCCCAGACTCCTTTCTCTGGTGCACAGCGATAGGACAAGGGGACACAACCTGGAACACAGAAAGTTCCACCTGAGTATAAGGAGGAGCTTCTCTGCTGGGAGGGTGCTGGAGCTCTGGAGCAGTTTCCTTATCTGGAGAGATTCCAAACCCACCTGGACATTGATCCTGGGCAACCTGCTCTGGGTGACCCTGCTTTGGCAGAGGGGTTGGACTAAATGGTCTCCAGAGGTGCACTTCTGACCCCTACCATTCTGTGAAATGGTACTAAAGGGCTGATGATATCTTGGGCTTTATTGCCAAATCGTCCTTCAAAGGCTGGATACACTGAGTGGTTTGGCAGGTGATATAACCCTGACAAACTAAACAGAGCAGTATAGATGCAGTTGTGTTTGGAAACCTGGGAGGGAGTTCTTGGAGGGATTTGCAAGGCAGGAATGAGCTTACTGCACCAAGCATCAAGGATGGCTTTCCCAGGAGAGCTGCTGGCTTAGTCTGGTGATGTTCAACAGCTTGGGGGAAGCAACAAACCCCAAACATGCAGCATATGGGAGAGGAGTGGGAGGTGAGGAGGATGCTGTGGGCAGGACAGGGTCTGGAGCACATGAGGTGCCAGGTTGGAGTATCCAAAATTTGATACAAGCAAAACTCAGATGTAGCCAGAGATGTGGGAAGCAGCATGTGGATGGGTGCACAAAATGATGAGAGAAGTGGGAGAGAGCTGCTGAAGGCAGGGAGAAATATGGCCTGAGGAGTTGCTCCTTGGCATCGCTTATGGATAGGATTAATCACCTGTATAAACACTTTACACCACTGAGGCCCACTTTTTTTTTTTTTTTTCCCTCTAAAGGATGGATTCTAGCAACATCGTGTAGGAAGAAGCAGCATGAGCTGGCAGCACCATTTCCCCTGCAAAACTGTTAAACAAATAAGTGTTACAGAAGTAAACCTGTGAGAAACGAAACATCTTTGTACTTCAGTGAGCCAATTAAAAAAAAAAAAAATCAGGGAACCCTTCCTACATGTATTAGAAATCTGTTTTAAAATCTGTTAAGTGGATATTTTGAGTTGAAGGAAGTTATGTTGCTGTAATGTTTTCTCATTCGTTTCATCTCAAATATGTGAAACCTGCTGTTTCCTAAATAAGTAAAAGCAGATGGAGCAGCTTCAGTGATAGGTTTTGCTGAACACTTCAGCTCTCCTAGTTCAATTCTCACTTACTTAATGCTATTGCATTAGAGATTTACTTGAAGGTCGCAGTGTGGAAAGTCTCATAAATATAACATTGACTGGAAAAGTCAGTGAAATACATAAAAATAGTATTTATTTAATCTGTTTTACCCTCTTTAGTATCTCTTACTCGAAATCCTAACATGTTGCACCAGAACTGTGCCAACTTCAAAATAAATTAAAAAAAAACAAACCCCACCCAAACTTCTGAGTCAGTCTCCAGATGTTTGTGAGCTTGGCAAATGGAGTTCCCAGTTGTGTTTTAAAAGTCCTTTGTTCCTTGGTTTCAAGGACTTCAGATGTACAGGCATTTCATGGCTGCCAGCTTTTGTATTGCATCTCACAAAGGTTTCTGTATATTTGTTTTAAAGGAAGACTTTATCATTAACCTCTCATTTCCAGGATTTAGAAGAAAAAATAAATGCTGCAAGGCTTTTGATGTTCCTGGTAACAGTGATTCTCATAACCTTAAAGTATATTCTCTGTGATTTTGGTTAGTTTTAGTTCTTTCAAAAGCTTGGGTAATCAATTACTGGACTGTCAAGGTTAGCAGTAAATGTTTAGTTGTATGCATTATGATTTCTACAAATTAAAGCTTTGACCTTTTGATTTTCTTTGCCTTCGGAGGGTGATTGCCAATGAGAAGGTATTGGAGAGAGTGTTGTAGAAGAAGTGAGAAAGTAAGGTGGGAAGGTTTCCAATTAGAAATCAGTCTGGAACGACATTCATCAATCTTTAGGAGTGCATGAAATCCATATATTGTAATTCTGCCTGTTGCTTCCAGATTTGCCCCCAGAGCACTGCTGGAGTATTTTTGAGCTTTGATGCAAATAGCTGATGCTGCCCAATATTAGTGATGTTGATAATAAAATGACCATCATGGTAGGGTAACAGATTTTCCATACTAGTGTCTCCTCTTTCTTCAGATACAGCAATTAAAGTTAGGCCTGAAGTTTTGTCTGCTAAAAGTCTCCTTTGAGTTACATAAATTACTTCACGTTCTTTATTTACTTTATGGAATGTGTAGTAAAAATATCAACCTTAAAATTCATCTTCCTTGTGGAATTGGTTTTGCCATCTGGTAGTCGGGAATGAGAGAAACTCTTCATTCCTGCTGAGAGAACCCACATCCTCCTTTCTGTGTTTTGTTCAGACACAATAGTTTCATTGGAAAAAGAAAAAAAAATAGGAAATAGTCAAAATGGGACCAGGCTTCCATTACAAGGACTTTGACTTCCTCTTCAGTTATGTGAGGAGAACAGCAGGGTTGAAAGGTCTTGGTTGCATTTGTTCTAAGTGTTCCATCTCGTTTCTATGCACAATGCCCATGGAACTAATATATTTAAGGATAGTAGAGCAACTTGCATTTTGTTAATGAGACTCATGATAGTCAGCATTGCTGGTCTTTTGGAAATGTTAGTGTAATAGAAGCTTTCTATGATGGGTATTGTATCTTTTTTTGTCTGCCTTAAAGGCTCTCTGGCAGATGGACTACAAGAAAAATAGTTGAAATGGGGACACGGGTTCACAGTAACTAGTCATTTAATTGCTCTCTTTCAAAATCAGTGTGTATCCTGAAGGTTTTAGCACTAGTTCACGTTGCATTTACAGTTCTTAAGTTGTTCATTATAGAAACACAGTCAAGAGCCTTTTCTGAAAGGAGCTGGCTTGAGCATTCCCAAGATATTGTAAAGCTGCGAGGCACAACTTTTTGTTTGGTTTGAAGCAAGGTACGAAGTTCTTTGAGATGAATTTTAATTGATTCCAAGTTGCAGTTAGTTTGCAGCTTGTTCAGGAGAGGCTTGCTTAGCATGGGGCAAAATATCCCCATATTTTTCATTCTGACATAGAGGATTTTACCCTCTGTTGGTGTAAATCAGCCTTAAGCCATTGACTGCGATGAATCTGTGCTGATTTATGCCACTTGACCTCCTCTCTTTGTTGCTTTACATAGAGACTACAAAGGGATTACTGACTATCGAGTGCCTGCAGAATCAGGCCCTTCAAAACAAATTAGTCACATCTCTGTCCAAGCAGATTGCACTAAAACAAGAAATATGACTAGTGCTTTTAGAATAATTTTGAACATAATTTTTTTTTTTTTTTTGCTGTTTCTTTTCAAAGGAACTAAAATGTGGTCTCTTACAGATAAATATAAATGAGCAGACCAGTGGATTTGGATGAAATCATACCTTTTTAAAGATGCAAATTGAAAATTAAGCCTCAAAACAATAGAATCCTCCTGGGCCTTTCAGGAAGGATTGTGTATTGTTCATCAGGCTCTGCTGCCAGGTTGCAAATTTTATTTCACAGTGAATTCCATGGGAGAGCTGCTGGAGCTTGCTTTTATGATGGAAAGAGAAAGATGTATTGAAAATGCATGTAGCTTTCCCCATAATCTGGATCATCTCCTTTAGGAAGGATATTTTTTCACAGGGAAGGAACAGTCATGGGGAGTGTTGGATTTACCATGCTTTGTGCCTTGGCCTTAAAATCAACACTGTTGTGTGAATGTTCATTCTGGCAAGGGAAAGTCTCATCTTTGTCCCCTGTTGGAGCCCACAACTATGGCAAACCTTAGATTTTTTTTTTTTTTTTTTCCCCCTCACACCATTTTAAAAACAGCTATTTTCCATCTTTTGCTTCTCTCTATTCTTATTTTCTTTCTTATTTTCTTTCTCATTTTCTTCCAGGCAAGATTTTTCCAAGCTACTTTGTGATGTCTTTTGCTTGCAATCATTCAAGTTGGAAGTATCTTCCCTAATTGAAAATACAGCAGGGGAAGAATCCATTCAGAAACCATTCCAAGAAGAACACAGTCATAATGGAAGAGGTTAAAATTTAGCTGTTTACCCAACTGGTAAACTTCAAGTGGCAGAAAGACTGGTTAAAACATATGAGAAATTGCCTCTTTACAAGATTGTGGTCTTCCAAATGAGGAGGCAAATTCTGCAGTGTGGTTCATGCTGTTAGGGGAAGGGCAGAGCTTTCTGGAGGTATTTTCAGGTGGTGCTGTCCTATTTCTGCTACTGACTGCTGCTTTTTATGGGATATGAATACTAGACAGGTGTGGAAAAGATGTAAACTATAGATTTATTAACATATTTCAAGCTTTTTCTTAGGATTTGTCTCACAAACCTTCATTTGGCCTTTGGGTATGTTTGAAATGAATCTCAGACTTGAACTAAAAATGTTTTCAGTGATCGAACTTTCTAGTGTCTTGCTATTAAGATATGTTGAAACAGTGTGTTTAGAGTTTATAAAGTGTGAAAAAAAGAGTTGTAGTTAGTGCTACAAAGCTTCTGATCACAGAAAGCTGCTTAGCTTCCAGAGAAAAGTATAATTCTGATGATGGAGAAAATACTCCCATTACTTCCAGTGCTGTATTCAGAAAATGATTCTGCTCGTGGATAGCTCTGGTTGATGCAGATTAGGTTTAAAAATGCAGATTTACTGGACAGCTCTGGAACAAAGTCAATAGTTAATAAAGCAGAAACTTGCTGCTGACAGGAAAGTGTTCAGGTCATCTCTCGTTCAGCTGTTAGAGATGTTCATTGGTAGTTTGACAAACTGACTCCCTTAAGTGTAGCTTCAGTGTGGGTGCTGGTTATAGTAATTCCTGTTGTGCAGCTGCAATATTAATAAGCCCATGAAATACTCTACAGCAGCGAGCTGGTACACAGAAGAAATAGGAGAGAAAATGGTTTAAAAATAATGCTTTGCCTATGTTTGCAGTGCACTAGAAATGTATTTTTAACTTGCAAATTTCCAAGTGCAGTGATGTTAGTAGCTCAGAAAGGGACTGGACTCTGTTATGAATCAGCTTTTTCCTCAGTAGGTGCAATGCTTCAGAGCAGCATCAAACCAGGTGTGTCGAATGATTATTTTATTCTGTGTGTTTTTTGGGTCGTTTTGGTTTTTTTTTTGCCTTCCTGCCTGTAGACCAGTGTTTAACTGCCAATCCCAACCTGTTTGCAACTGTGCCGTGTCTGGATGGGAGGAAATTGCATTTGTGTGAAACTCTGTGCTGCAGTTGCCCTGGTTGTAAGAATGGGGTCAGAGGGTTGACCGACTCCTGGGTGCATCCAGTCATAGAATCATAGAATCAGTCAGGGTTGGAAGGGACCACAAGGATCATCTAGTTCCACCCCCCTTGCCATGGGCAGGGACACCTCATGCTAGATCAGGCTGTAGAGAGCCTCATCCAGCCTGGCCTTCAACCCCTCCAGGGATGGGGCTTCCACCACCTCCCTGGGCAATCCTAGCAAATTCCTTTGGTGTAGCCAGGCTGAGACGGGCAGAAGTTAGGCCCTAATTACACTTTGTGTGCATAATCTCATCAAGACTGTTTAGCTATTTAAATATTCCAGTTTAAAATGTTCAGTTAAATGCAGGTAATACACTGCAATTAGAATTTAATTTCAAAGAAATACTGGAGAGCATACCCTGACATGCCTCCCCCATAGAAAGTTTAATTCAAACTGTTGGGAAGGTAGAGCATTAAGTAAATGAAATGTGAGTAATAACTTGCAGATTGCCAGAGAAGTGTATGCCTAGGCATTTTAAAAGTAATGGTAATATTCTACCAGCTCCTGAGAAATATATCAAAGATTTATAGATTGTAAGGCCAGAAGGCACTGTTAGATCATCTATTCTGACATCCTGCATAACAAGCTAAAAAACTTCTCCAGTAATTGCATCAAACATACACAAAAATATAAAAGAAAACAATTTTGATTAAACAGCAAGAAATGTGCATGTTGCAGGTATCGTCGTTTCTCCAGGCTTCAGTTTGCAGAAGTTTTGTTTGCTTGCAGGATGCAAATTGGACCTACTGCCTGGCTCATCCAGCAATACCTGAATTTTGATTCCTTGTTTCATCACTTATAGCCTTTAGGTGGATTAGATGTTTTTATATACGAAGAAGTCGTTTCACACAGAGGTGATTGAGTCCTGAAGGGAAGAAGCATGAACTGAGCAGCTGGAGCTATCCAGTATTGCCAAGTTTGGAGACAGCCAAACTGTGCCCATTTCACTCGTGATTTCTGTGAAGCATCAGAAAATACCTCAAGTTGTTGGGGATTTTTTTTTTTTTTTTAATGAGCAGTTAATGATAATTAAAAATAAATAAAATAAATACTAAATTAAAGAGAACAAAAGCAAGCAGATAACAGCAATAACAACAACACCCAAAGAAAAAACAACCAAAAACCCCTCATCACTTCTTAGTGTCAGTGGTCTGTTTGCTTTTGGAGCCAATTCCATTATTTCCTGCAGTCTGCAATCTGAATTACACCTCATGCCATTCTCCCCCCCTTTTTTTTTTTTTTTTTTTTGCCCTTCCCCACACTCTGAATGATTTTATTTTATTTTGTTGGCTATTGAAGCATGCCTTAGGCAAACTGGGGGATTGGTATGCATATGGATCCCATACAAATAAATCTGTGTACAGAAAATATAGATTGCCAAGTAGGCAAAACATAAAGATGTCTGTGCAGCTCATCGTTCTGTAGTGTTGCTGCGCTCCCCGCTCGGGCGGGATGAGGAGCTGTGTGTCTTCCCTGCACAGCATACATTGCAGCAGGAGAGCCACCTGCATCACTTCTTGTGTTCAGCTGTCACTGCACTACCTGTTGGGATTCGTATAAATGGTTGATGTTGAACCTGAGGATAATGTGTTGCTTTTGGAGGAAATTAACAGCATCTAAGTTCATACAGTATATGTTGTTGTTTTAGCTCCTCTGGTCTCCGTCTGCTTAGCTATTCTCAGTGCAGGTATCCAAGGGTACTTGGGTACTCAGCTGGCTTTAACCATAGTTAAAAGGTGAGTTTAATACGTGATAGCTGTCAGATGGAAGACATACCAAATTTTAAATTTCACACAGGACATTTTATAAAGTGCTTTTTGTTACCAGGAGTGATCTGCTGGTGGTTATGATGAGTTTGTGTAGTGATAAAACCATTCAGTGCTGCATTCATCAACTGTGTCAGGGTAATAGAAGTAAACTGAACATCATCTCATGCAGTTTATGCTTTGAAGGAACTGAACTATGCCATCAACAGACTTGAATTTCAATTTGTTCTAGTATGTGACAAACATAATTTTCTTTTGCAGAACCCTCAGTAGTTAGCCTCTCCAGTTTCACCTAGGTGCTGTACCCATCGCTCTACACCCTGTTTGGCTGGTGTGGAATGTCTTCTCTCTCTCCTGCCAGTGTTGTTTCTGCATGTTTGACGTAATTGTTCAGACAAGATATACTGCAGATGGCTTGTAGAAAGCTCACATTAGAGTAAAGAGAGATAGGTGCTGAAATCACTTACTGATGCAGATGTGGTAAGTGATTTGCTTGAAAACGCTCGTTGTTTCTTGGTTAAGTAAGTAATCATGGTTAAGTTTATCTCAGTAGTATTTAATAGTCCATTTAAGACTCTTTGAAATATGTCTTTCCTGAGAAACCAGTGATGGGAGGATGCTCTTGTTCTGTGTGGTGATAGATATCAACTTGACCAGCATCCATAACTGCAAAAAAGCTTAGACCAGCAGCTGAGATACATCTCTCAATCACATGATTAATCATGGTGGGGCAAGGGTTATTCGCAGATGATAGGATCTGAATTTAGTAGAGGCCACTTGACCACAGCTTGTTTGGACTCCTCATAATAAGGAGACATTCAGGGCTTAATTTCTTTCCTTAATCACCAAACCTTGCCTCTGAGAGGATGTGTTCTAAATAGTCATCTTCTACCTCACGTTCAAAAGATAAACTCAGAGTCATATGATTCTGACTGGATCTGATTTAGCTTCAGCACTGGTTGGAGGAGTCCACAATAAGCAATGGTTTGTGAGGGGTTTTAGAACAAGTTCTTAGTGCAGTGAGTCCTGATTTGTTTCTTTAAAACTGAAATCTTTTGGGCTTTGGGTCGAAGATTAGTGTCCTCTGTTTGCACTTGCCTCCTTAGATTATTTCACCCATTTCTCTCATTCTTCTCCTTATCATTCTGACTGGAAAGGCCAACAAACATCTCCAGATTAAAAATAAATGAAAAAATAAAGCCACTCAAACCCCTCCAAAAATCACTAAAAGAATGCACTTCAATAGTTGCTTATTTTTTAGAATTTTGAAGAGGTTTTTTGTTATCCTTGATGAGCTTTCAATCTGGAGCAGTGCTTGAGAATTGCAGCAATGCTGCCCAGTGCTGCCTAAGAGAAGATGCCAAGAAAGGAGGAGATAGTGATTTTATTACAAATTGCAGGTGGTTAAGGTAGAGTAGCAAGCAATGCCAAACACCTCTGAGTTTGCAGTAAGTGTAAGGCTTGGAAGGTACCTTGTCATGGGATGGCAAAGGTAGAGTAAAAGATGTGGGTAGCAGTGATGACAAGCATTGAGGGCAGATGCAGCTCTTAGCCAGGCATGGATCAGTCACAGAGGTAGCTACATCTTCCCTGTGTTTACTTGCGTGTCCTGCTCTCCTGGTGGTTTTCCTCTCGTTCAGGCACATTACTGACTTGTTTCAGAGGTGTTTCACTAACCATCAGGCAAAGCTTTATTAAGTTTTGCTAAAGTATCAGCACCCTCTTCTATCTTTCTTGTTGGCATCTCTCAGCTTCCTGGCAGAGAGATCACTTGGGTTGGTGATGCCTGTGGTTCTGGAACCTTCCATGCATGCAGCGCTCTCTCTGTGCATAAATGTGGAGGCTTTGTAAGTCAGATCATCTCAGTAATCATTCTGGTACTTTGAATGTGCTGCCTGAAGCTGTTGCCTCCTTCCTGAAAGGTCTTGACTGCTCAGGAAGTTAAGATGTTTTAATATGGATACTGTGCAGTCCTGGTTGGGAGGGCAGACATGCATATGCTTTGAGAATTGATTTAATCAGAAAATTAGGTGTATATTAAACATCATTAGTTCAGGATATTTTGTATTTTTTTTTTTCAGGAAAAGAACCCAAAGCTCATTTTAGACAGCAGTGACAGCTGAGCTTTTCAGAGGTCAGGAATGAATACTAACACACCCAGAGGCATCTTAAAAAAGGTCCATGTTCTTCATGGATAGGGTCATTGGAGAGGCAGAGGAACAAGCTGTCAGTTACAGCATGCAAGGAACTGTTTGTTCCTGTTCATTCTCAGTGTCTAAATGCTGCTGCTTCACGTTTTCTCTGCCAGTCCTCCTGCCTTGCTGTCTTGCAAAGGTGGAAGACACATAAAGCCTCTATTTCAGACCTATCCTAAGGCTTGTCTCTCATTTTCCTGCTGTCATCATTTGGCAACTCAGATCCCCACAGTGCGACTGTCTGAGACGGGATGGGTAGAAAAGGGGAACTGTGTGCACTGTGGCAGTGGTAGTTTCTTCTCTTATTAATGGTATCACAGGGATAGACCACAGGAAAAGCTACAGGTGTCCTGCAGCTGGCAGCACCTGTTGGACTCTTGTGCATTCTTGGTTTTGAGAACCTTTGTGAACGACCAATACACATGGGAGCAGCAAATCTAAGACCTCTTGGATATTGAGTTTGGTTCTCCTGAGGGTTCTGAAGCTCAGAGGGTGTTGTTTTAGTCATGGTCAGTCGTGATTTGGTGGGGATTCTGACTTCTGCCATATCTCATCTCAGTTCTGTGGTGAGCATGAGAAGTGTAAGTAGGTGAAAACCATAATTTCTCTGTGGGATTTGTCCTCAGAGTGGGTCTACAAGTGCCATCCTGGGATTCATTATTTTTATGTAGAGTTAGATATCTGCATTTGAGCAAATCATGGTGCCAATATAGCCAAGAGATGTAACTTAATATTACTTTCTTTCCCTCAGCATCAGTCCCAGCCTTCAGCTTGCACATTGGAAATTCAGTTGCTGCAATCACTTTCCCAGTTGTAAAGATCTCAGCCTATCAGCAAGACAGGAGCTACATTTATAGTCTCAAAGTGTAAGCACACTTTGGGAAGCAAGTATGAAATCAGAGGATAGCTTTCTGATGGTGTCAGCTGGAGTAGTCTTCTTGGTGCTATCTACATATCTCCTTGGGTCTGCCTGCTAAAGAGATGAAAGTGGTGAGGAGGGGAAAAAAGTGGCAGCTGCAGCTAGGTCTGCAGCATTCTGTCCGTAAGGATGCACTGGCTTTGCCTAGGGGGAGGGTAAGGAGCTGCCTCCTCTCATTTACAGATGAAGCATGGGCATGTAGGAGGTGGGGAAAGGGCAGTTACATCTGTGAAATTAAACTGTTTGAAATATCTCTACCAGAATGCATGAATTGCTTTAAACAGAGCAAACAGGAGGAAGAAACAGTTTTGGCAATATTGCTGTAGTGTGAGGCAAGGTTTTGAGCACCTGAAAGCCACTTTCTTCTGCCATTTATTAATCTGGAGTTCCAAGTAGCTGGGGGAGGAGGGAAAGAATCAAAAAATCAAACAAAAGGCAAAAGACAAAGCCCAGTATGTACAGATGTAATGCTATGAACAGGCTTCTTACACAGATAGTGACTTGCTCCTAGTGTATGCATGGCTTTCATCTTCTCTTAGAGGCAGCTCCAGTTAATGTTGATATAAAACTGCCTGTTAATTGGAGTACATGGAGATAATGGTAGGAATAATCTCTAAGTAAACTCTTAAAAGCTCTGGAAAAAGGGTATTTAAAAAAAAAAAAAAAATCTCTCCCCAAAACCTGAGTTTGCTCTCTGCTTTGAAGATAGACTCATCAGTGTGCGAAGCAGACTTCTGCCTTGAGGCCATTTATAGTGCCGAAGCTTGTGAAGCTAAAACAGTTTGATGTGTAATTGCAGGAGGAAATGGAAAACCTGCTGAGCATGGCAGGATGTAGTGCCTTATCACCCTTTATGTGCATCCAGTGCTTACTGAAATTGCCAGCGGATCCGCAACATCGACAGAACGGTGACATTTTTCATGGGCCGCCGTGTTCTGAATCAACACTGCAACAGTGCGATTAGAGTAGGTAAAGTAGGGGGAACAATCAAAGAGTTGCATGTGACAGATCAGGTTTTAGTCATTCCCTGCTCCTTATTGCCTGCTGTCTTGTGTGATATGCAAAACAGCTTCTCCAGACGCATTACATCTTCACATTACCTGAAAATTGAATTTTATTTGGTGGCCTGCATATAATTTATAGCACTCTTCCAATGCACTTCAGTTCTCATTTAGCTAAAAGTGTGTTCTTTATTTCCTACTGGCAGGGAAACAGAGAAATAAAACTGAATATTCAGCACCACTTACAGTGTATAAGAAACCAGGCTATTGAAGCTTTAAGCTGCTTGGATACGTTATTGACAGGAACTGTCTATTCTGGAGTTAAGCGCACGATGTATTTGATTCCCAGAAGTATCATCTCTCCATAGTAATTAATCAGAGAAAATGCACTGACTCTGAATAGCAGTACTTGAAGTTATGGGCCTCTATTAGCACTCAAAAAATAAATGGAAATGGAACATACTGTATGAAGGAGACACAGGGGTCCGGGCTAAGAACTTGAGATCAAACCTTGCAGTGCAGGGATTAAAAAGGTTTTTTAATTATTCAAATAGAGTATTTCTTCTGCTGAGCATTTCACTGTATGGAAAAAAGGCAGTGTAAATAATTTACAGAATTGTGTTGTGTGCAGTACCTGCTGTTGGAATCAGCTTTTTCACCAGCACACGTTTTGCATCTGTACACTTTAAAATACGTAATGCTTCTAATGTGATATCCCCATGTCAATGAACTACTTGCATATGGAAGAACTGGCAGTGGAAATTCAACTGGAATGCAAAATAAATATTTATAACTAAGAGTTAGGATCTGCATTTATTTGTCTTCCACTTTACAGAACAATGCAATGCGCTGTAAAAGATCCTGGGAAGTTTACTCAGTGAACAGAGCGTTCAGCAACTGTCAGGATCCGTGGAAGAGCTGCCAAATGGCAAAAGAAGTCATTAGAAACAGAAATGGATGGCAGCTATGCTAAAGAAGTGGCAAAACTTGTGACTAGTAGAAAGACAAAAAGAAACACCAGTGTTTCTCTTTTGGACCCAAAGCTCCAACACCACAGCATCTTTGGGATGGAGGGTACAGACTTCCAGCTCATCTTGTGGGGTGGTGCAACTTAGATGCCCTCTGAGGGGTGCATAAATCAGCCTAAGACAAAGAAGCATCAAGTCTCTTGGTGTGGCTTTAGGTCAGATTTAAATTGCTCCATGATAAATGCAGCAGTATTGTTGTTACTGTGGTTTGCAGCTCAAGTTTGCAGTGGGCATATCCCTCACTTGCAGTGCAGTGATCTGGATCTTGACTAAGCAAACATACTCTTTAGCTGATGCTTCCTCAATTCTTGCAGCTGCTTTTCTTCTCCTGTGGGTTTCTTCTTATGTTTTTCATTTCCTTAAGCTGAATCCGCAGAACGTTTGTGCTTGTTTTGGTGCATGTTCCTTATTTATATACTTTCTGAGCTTGATTTATATAGCAGGTCATTTGCTGTGACCAAACATTTATTTCAGTTTTGTCCTTACAGTTTGATCTTTCAAGTAAACTCAATTTAGTTTTATTCTTCTTCAAGAAAAAAAAAAAATCCTATTTAATAGCCCTCTAAATTTGATAGTTTGAGGAAAAGGAAACAGCTTAAATGCTGTTTTTAGGCAAAACTTGTGCCATGTAGGGCAACTAATAGTCTGAATTTCAGAATCTAATTACAGATGCTATCAACTATGAAATGTCAAGAGTTTATGGGCAATGTAACTGTGCAAATGTATGTTTTAAATGAGAAAAATCTGAAAGCACTGAGTGGAATTCATTCCCTCTCTCCTTTGATTTGTTTGGGATTTGCTTGGTTTGTTGTTCTGATTTTATTTTTTTGACTTCTTATTTATTGCAAGGTTTAGCTGTGAAAGTGTGTCCCCAAGTCAAAGGTGCTTTCAGAGGGGAGGTCTGTTTGCCATACCTTCTTGGAGACTGACCTCACTTGAAAATCTACCCCTAAATATTGCTTTCCATGTTACAGGTAGTGTGTTCTGGGGTCACTTTCAGAAGTTTTCTTTCACTTGTCTTCTGTATCATTCAGGTCTCTGCCAAGGCTACACTCCTTCAAAAAAAAAAAAAAAAAGCAGCTTTCTGTAAAGACTAATCCTGTGGATTGAAGCTGAGCATCCTGCTTGGGGGCTTGAGAGGGGAAAAATTGCCAAGCATCATATAGAGTTTGTGAACCTTAGTAGAGGAATCCTGCTTCCAGTGGGGCATTCAATTAATTTCCCTTTCCTGTTAGAGGATGCAGATGAACCAGCTTTCCTTTTATCTCATAAGCTCAACAACTTCAATTTTGGCAACGTTTTTGAACTATATTTTTATTTAGCAAAACTATTGCTCCAGTGAGTACAAGATGATGTTGCATTCTTAATCTGACCTGTTGAGCAATGCTACTGGATTGACTTGCTGCTGATTTGCAGCATTTCAGAACTGAGAAGGTCCTAAGTGTGTCTTGCTGTGCAGAGCAGAGGCTGCACAGCTTGTGAAGGATGTGAGGGGTAAGCTGAACAGCTTTTCCAGAGTTCTTATGCAAGCTGCTGGGATATATAACATATAGTATATAATACAGTGTATATCAATCTGCCAGAATAAAAGCATTCCTAATCAGATCTGTACACACAAAGATCTCTGCAAATTCAGGATTTGCATCTTTTATACCTTGGACTTTACTGGCTGAAAACTTCCTACAAAAAGTCTTCATTCAGTGTGAGATTTACAAGTACAGCAGTAACAGAGTGAGACTTCTAAGGGTGTGTTTAATGTCTCTGAGCAATAAAGCATGACTGTCTCTCACTTGTAACTGTTTTACTCAATATTACAACTGTGATACAAAGAATGAGTAAACTTACTCATTTTCTAAGGAACTAGAGATAGTTTATGTACAGACTGTCTTCAGCATTGCTCTGGGATGCTTTACTAGGAAGTGTAACTCTCAATATAGGAAGGACAAGGACTCGATGGAGTGGGGGCAGAGGAGGGCCACGAAAATGATCTGGGGGCTGGAGCACCTCTGCTACAAAGACAGGCTGAAGGAGCTGGGGTGGTTCAGCCAGGAGAAGAGGAGGCTTCAGGGAGACTTAATAGCAGCCTGCCAGTACCTGAAGGATGGAGAGAGACTTTACAAAGGCCTGCAGTGACAAGATGAGGGGCAGTGGCTTCAAACTAGAGAAAAGCAGATTAAGATTGCATGTTAGGAACAAGTTCTTTGCTATGAGGGTGGTGGAGTTCTGGAACAGGTTGCCTAGGGAGGTGGTTGGGGCCCCTTCCCTGGAGATATTCAAGCTGTGGCTTGACAGGGCTTTGGACAAGCTGGTCTAGTTGAGGATGTCTCTGCTGACTGCAGGGGACGTTGGACTAGATGACCTTTGGAGGTCCCTTCCAGTCCAGACCATTCTATGATTCTAAAAGCTCTTTCTACTGCACTCATTTGCTAAACATGGCCACAGAAATGTGTTTTTCCTGTTATCATGAGAACAAATGCAGTTACTCTGTGGGTTTGAATAACATCCACACAGATCTCATTTTCCCAAGGCGCAGGTGATTTTTAAGTGGCACAAATGTAGCCATTGCTGTGATGGAATAACAGGAATCAAAAAAATATTTTCCTCGTATCTAGCTGTGTTTTATCTTGATAAAACACTTTGTAAAGAAAAACATATTGAAATAGAAAGTTAGTTAAGAGCAGAAAAGCAGCAGCAATAGTATTCTGAATATGCTCAAGTCTTGATTACAGTCCCATGAAAAATTGGTCAATTATTAAAGGATTTCAGTTTTAATTAAAGAGCAAACAGCTTGGTTTCCTTGTGTGCCTGTTCAAGGCTCAGATCCTATTCTCTCACACTTTTAGCACATGTAGCTTTCAATGCCTTACATAACAAACTCTAAATTATGCTTTACATTATGAGTACTGATTATTTTGTACATTTCTGGTTGTATTTTTTTGCCCTATTTCATATTTCTGTGAAGTAAACAACAGTGGAACATCACACATTTATCAGGAATTATGAGAATCTATATCCCACTTACTACTGGTGCAGAGTTCCCTTTGCAACAGGCAGTCCTGCTTTCTCCTAAATTTTAGTTTTACAGCCTAGGTTTTTGTTCTTCTGGAAAGTACATTATAAATCAATAAGATGCATTTTATAGTAAAAGGAAAACATTATGTGTGTAGAGTACTCTTTGGAAGACTTTTATATTTTATTGAACACTTGAAAAGTTGCAAAGTGGCACACTTGAAGTAAGAGTAACTTGGCTTTCCATGGATGCTGCCTTCTGATCACTGCATATCACCTCCTATGCAAAATTTATTGCAAATCTGGGTATCTGTATTTCAATAACATCTTGAGAATGCTTATTGGAGTGAGCTGTCCTCTGCAGTAAGCAAAGGCAAATGCTTGCCTGAGAATTGATCGATCTGCGTAGAAAAGCAGAGAAATAAAACCAGCTGCTGCAGAACAATTTAGGGTGAAAACTTAACCCACTGAAGTGAGTGGGAGTTTTGAGCTCTGAGGTGATGATGGTTTTGTAGTTTATCAGCACAACTGAGTCCTCAGCTGCTCATACAATGGCAGTGTATCAGTCTGAGGCTTCTTCCAGGAACATACAGCATGATAGACCAGATCTTGAGGCTCTGGCCCTGCATCTTGAGGATGAAGCAAACTGCAAGGGAGTGAGATGATCCTGGTGGTTTTGGAGTTATCTCATTTTCCTATTTGGAAAATACAAGACAAAATTAGCAAACAGGCTTTGGGGAAGCCAGCAATCTGCTTGTTAGAGCCACAAGTGATCAGTGGTTTCAAGGATCCCCTTTCAGCTGGTCCCACCAGTAATCTTGTCATGTTGAGCTCCTGGCCTTTGGAGCACTGAGCAGGCATCACTTGGTACCTGTGGGCTCTAAATTGGTCTCTGGAGGCATCTGCTGATGAATGAATGTCAGGCAGGTGTTCTTGCTAATGGCCACATCTCATCCACAGGATTAACAGCTCCATCTCTGCCCCTTCAGTACAGTTTCCCAGGCTATACAAAGTTTGACTCTGGTTCTTGTTTAGTTGAATAAGACACTAAAAAAAAAACAAAAAAAAACACCACAAAATTGATTTTGCTATTCTTATTGTTTTTGAAACATGGTGTTCATGCCCTGAAGGGGAGAAAAAAATAATTCAGACGGTAGTAAAATTAAAACAGCTAAATGAAGCCAAAATCCCAAATCACAGGAAAACACTTTTGTATTTCCTCCTCTTACTTTGCTGTGATGGATTTATTTCAGTCACCAGTAAATCTGTCAGATCAAAATTGTTTATTTAAAGGCAGTATTTACAGCAGTGTTTTCTTTTAGGAATCGTATAATCTAAAATGAAAGAAACAATCCCTTTTGGCTGTGTGCTTAAAGGCAGTTCAGCAGAGTTGGAATGCTGCATTTTATTCCAGCCAGGTGATGCATTACTTTGTTGTCTGGAGGCTCAATCTTTCTTTGAATGCTTGACCTTTTTCTAATAAACATCTGCTATATTAAAAACCTGTGTTGTTTTGTTTCCTTTTCATTATGATGAAGGGGTGGAAGCAGGATCCAGAAACATTTGGAGTCACAACTCTTCCGATGACACTAATGTCACTGAAGTGCAATCAAACTATCTATCTTCCAGATTATTTATTCTGTCTTTCTTGTGCACATGGATCCTGATCCTGTGTGTTAACTTCTGTCTTGTAGTTAGGTGCAAAACACTTCAAACACACACGTGTGTTTATTTGGTGGTGAATACTTGGAATTTCTTCTTTTAATACAACTACCAGTCTGCTACTGTCTACTGCTATAGGCTGATCATTCCTTCAGAGGGAGAAGAGGAGATTACAGAGGAATCACAGAATATTTTGGCTTGGAAAGGACCTTTGAAGGTCATCTAGCTCAACCCCTGTGTAATGAGCAGAGACATCTGCAACCGGAGCAGGTTGTTCAGAGCCCTGTGCAACCTAAACTGGGATATTTTTGGGGATGGGGCATCTGACATCTCTCTGGAAACCTTTACCAGTGTCTCACCATCCTCAGTGTAAAAAGTTTCTTCCTTCATTTTAGTCCAAATCTCCCTCTTAGTTTAAAGCCTCTTGCAACAAACCCTGCTGCAATGCTGCACCATGGTCGAAGCAGTTCACTAGAAAAAGAACTTTTTTCCTCTGTACCTTGTCCTGGAACTATCTGGGGAAAAGTAAAGTTCTTGTGAAAATATTTTGCTAACCTAGGTAGATCAAATTGTTTTCAGGCAGAAAGAGGAGAACTCAGCTTAAAATAAATAAATAAATGAAACTTTTAGCAGCTTTTGATTCGTCTTCAGAGAGGCCTTGCATCTCCATGAGAAATACTTACCTGCCTGGAATTTCAAATCGTTTGGCACTCATGGTGCATCTGACTTCATGGTATGTTCTGAAGCCTTTCACATGGGTTCAGAGTCAGTATGTGTCCTGGGATCAGCTTTCAGGTGGAAAATGAAGGCCACCAGCACTGGAAGAAGCTGTGTGTTTGTACACACACATGTGCTGCATCGGCAGGCAGAACATTAACTCGCAGCATCCTGGGAACCATGGAACCAGTGAATCATTTTGGTTGGAAGCAACCTTTAAGATCATTGAGTCCAACCACTAACCCAGTACCGCCAAGTCCACCAGTAAACCATGTCCCTCAGCTCCAGTCCTTACATGTCTTTTAAGTAATTGCATGTAGAGAGAGAGTTAAATGCAGTCCAGGCTCCCTCCTCAGCTTGGTTTCCAACATTTCATTACTGGAATAAATCCTTCAAAAGGTTGCAAATCTCTGCTCATCTGTGATGCTCTCTTGGAAGCGCAGGTGCTGTTTTAAGGATCATCAGGCATAACCTGCTGTTTGGTGCTCAGGTTTGCACAAGTGTTATTTAACACCAGTTAAGGAATGACAGGCTGTCAGTACCGGTGCTGAAGGAGCTTCAAGGAGCCATTGTTCTTTCAAATTAAAACATTTAAACATTTAAATCCAAAGCTAGGACTGCAGGCTCATTTTAATTATTCCTTTTGTCTTTTGGAAACACTCCCCTACTGATGATCACACAGCTGTCACATACACATTACCTGTAGTCAGAAGACATGACAGTGCTTTCCTATTAGCTGTCATTGTTTTACAAGGAAAACTGAAAACCACTAGAGCAGATATATTAATTTCAAATGAAGACACTGCCGGCAAAGGTATTAAAATAAAAATATCTGAAGACTCAGATTCATTTGATTTATAGCAAAGATCTGCTGTAACATCTCATGGCAGTTGAGGTGACTGGAATTTCTTTGGCTGTCTTTTGGAGATCCCTACAGTCCTGTCTGTCTGATCCCACTGCATCAGGTTGAGGAGAAATAGTCGGTGATGTGTTAGTCATTCCTCCTTTGTAAATAATTTTTGTCAGCAAGATAAATACACTACTTCTCTACTATATGTAGTAAGCAGTCATGAAACCTCAAATCTCTACACTCACTTTACCTGCCAGTCTTGATTCTCTGCCATTAGTTACCAAACTGAATGTTATATATGAAACAGTAAAGAAATCCTGGGAAATATTAACTGCTTTGGTTAAAAATGCAGGGAAGTTCTGGGCTTGTAACTGAGAAATAATTACGAAAATGGTAGGAAAAGAACAGAGTTGTGTAACTAATTTCTGCCAGAGAAAGAGGCTGCTGCTTTATTTCTCCTCTGAAATCACCAATATTCATAAAAAGCTGAAAGATGAGTCCAGGTCTTACTAACCTTAAGCATATGTTTGAATGGTTTCATTAAGTGGTTTTCTGGGAGAAGAATGAAAAGTCGTGGGTGTGTGGGATGAAATGCAGCATATTTATGCACAAAGTGAGCATTTTCACTCTTCTCCTTCTCTTAGTCCTGTCCACTTGCCTGCTGTTTTGCCACCTGTACTTTTCCTTCCTCTTTATCCCTCTTTTGTCCCCTTTTCCTCTCCCGTTTTCCCTTCTCTATGCCCCTGCAATGTCATGACCCTGATGCAGGGATGTCCGTGTTCTTGCCCACCTGCTCTTGAGCAGGCAGAGATGTGCTGTGTCCCTGGCACAGCCATTTCAGTGGCTTTGCCATCCTCTCTCAGTGCCAGTGTGGCTGAATCCCATAGGAAAATGACAATGTTTTCTGGCCTGAGATGAAAAAACGGTTTGCTTAATGGATGCCTGGGAGAAAATTGGCTTAGTGTCTAACTCACTGGCTTCTTAAGCTGCAGCTACAGAGTTTACTTTTAAAAAGCTACCTGTTGCAAAGACTGACCATGATTCTGAATATTTGTCCTTCCTGGATTGATTCAAGAGATGCTTTTTTTTAATTGTTTCTCTGAGAGAGGTTTCAACAGGCAATCTCAGGCTCTGGCACAGCAGTGATGTTTGTTGTTTTTCATAGACATTCTTTTTTTTTTTTTTTTTTTTTTCTTGTAAGAGATTACACAAAATGGAAAATGAAGAGTGCTGGGCACAAAGGTAGGATGGAGTTATTTCCATTTACTGTCCAGCTAGGTACAGTTAATTATATTTGCTTCTTTCATGTCTAATCTTTTGAAATATATAATGTGATTTTATTTTCACTTGTGTTTGCTATGTTAGTTTGGAAATAAATGTATGCAATATGTTTTCTGAGAGTTGCACAAGTATTTTAAAAAGGGCAAGCCAAATTGATTTAATCACAAGTATTGTTAAAGGCTCTTTTTAAATGGAATGTGCTGTGATTGCTGCTGCAAGCAGATGATTATAATTTTTTTAAGTTGTTATTCAAAGAGAACATGTGTGTCCTGAGAATGAACTATGGGAGAAATAAAAATAATAAACCCAACAACAAACAAGCCACAGGAAGAAAAGATTGTTGTGTAGGGATGGTTTGTATAAGAACACTGGAGCATCTGAAACAGCTTTCCTGCCCCGTGGTTCCTATGGTAGAATTAGTAGGAAAACCAATTTTCAGCCTTCTAGTAGTTTACTTAAAATTAAGTCAGAGGAGAGGAGATTCTGACTTTCTTAGAAGCCACTGAAAATTCAAGTACAGCTATTCTGGTGCCTGGTAGTTTGCTTTCTGCCGTGAACGTGGCACATGAAGTAATTGTCACTAATGGCTTATTAAAAAGACTGAAGAAGTTGAGGGTGGGAGGTGTGTGTGTGCTGATGGATTCCTTCATTACAGTGCAGTGCATGGAAAGAGTGAGCAGCCTTGGTGTCAGCAGCAGCCTCTCCAGGAAGCTTCCTCACAGGAGTAGAGGTGCGCTGAGAAGAGGGAAGGATGGATTTAACAAAGGTCATGTTTGATGGCTACAGGTAGATGCCATCAGATTAGAAGAGAAGGAAATAATTAAAGCTTTTAGTACCCTATTATATAAGTTTCCACTTTAGGCTCGTTATCCAGGACAAGCTGCACTTTGGCAAGGACCATTTTATGCTTCCTTTCTTTTCCCCCATTACATTAACCCAGTTGCAGAACAGGAACAGCTCTTTGTGTAAAAAGTGTGCTGTCCCAAATTGTTTGCTTTTAAATTGCTTGGACAAGGATTTGTTTTTCCATACAAGGCAGTATGAATTGTGCTTGTTAAACCCTAATATCAGGCTTTGTTGTTTTTTTTTTAAATACCAAAAGCTCCCTCTAACTGCCCTGTAAGGGAGATTCCTAAGGTCAGGAATGCTACCTTGACTATGAGAGAGATCCAGTGAAGACTCTGCTAGGGCTGTGTGGAAGAGGAGGTATGCTTGTATCATTATAAATGGAGATGTTGACTGTTTCTTTACCTAGCTGAAGCACCCAACCTTACCAGCACGCACTAGTCAGCTCATGTGCTCAAGCTGCAGCCTGTGCTACTCATTTTGCAGTGCTCCTTGAGGGTCTCCATGCAGCAGTAGGTGTGAGAGCATCTTCTTTTGAACCTACAGAAACAAATATGGGAGAGAACAAGCAATGTTTAAGGCGATAGTAGGAACCAACAACATAACATGGACTGAGACGGTTTTCCTTGGATGCCACAAAAAGTAAAGTCTGAAGAAATTTTAGGGTTTAAGAAGTAATGTTGGGTGCTTTAGGGACCCAACTGCTTCAAAGAGAAGCAGAAAAAAATGTTTGAAGTATAGCCAATGCTTGAACATTTTTAGCTGAATGTCTGATACAGAGGTGCAGCTTTGGTGACTAACAGAAACCACGACCAAATCGCTGTTGGAGGCTCCTGCTGTTGTTCAGCATAGACAACCAAGGTGATTTAATCTGAGCAGTGCCTGAAGTGTTGAATAGTGATTAATAAATGAGCAAGTGGATACTGTAGTTTCATGCACTGTTTTGTGCTGATCCTCTTTGTGATTTCCTTCAAGTAGATTCTGGTTTCTTTCACATGTTTACATACAAACCAGAAGCATCTAAGAGACTGGTGCTCTTGGGGGAGTAACATGTGGCTAGAAACAGCTTCTGCAGATGTTTAAATACCAACGTGAACTTGAGGTGCTTTCTGAGCTGTAAAAGTCTGATATGATGAGGGCTTTTCATTAGTAGCATCATCGTGCTTTTCATATTGTTCAATAAATGAGTCCAAGAAACTAGAGTGTAAAATTAACGAATCATTGTTTTTTATTGTAGTGAAAGTTTGGAAACCCTTGGTTATTTCTCTGGGCTTGATTTCCCTAACTGCTGAGACAGGAGCATTAACAGGTGTTCCAGGGCAGAGCAAGCAAAATGCATTTTCAGTGTATGTCTTACAAGGCATGTGTAGCAGAGTTCACATCCACTGCTTACACACAGATGCATTTGTCTCATGGAAGCATTTGCATAAAAAAATGACAGCTTCTGTTATAATGCATGTTCTGGATCATCTAATACTCATAAACCTGTGAGGGTTGGATCTTGTCTGGGCAGTGTTGGTGCAAATTTTAATGTGGTGATTTTTTTATGACAGTTGCTTTGTTCTTGTTTTGCTTCTCTGATGTAGGTTTTGCCTTAGTGCATCAACATTTGCATTGCATGTTCAGGTTCTGTTACCTGTATATGGAAATGTCTGATTGTCTCCACATGTCCATCAAATTCCAAGTGTATAGCAAGAAGATAAAGAAATGAAACTTTGAACCATACCAGTTTATAAGAAGTGACTAAATACCACAAAGAAATCAGGAAACAGCTGACTTTGCTGAAGCCCCAATTAAGTGTTTTAAAATATGCAATGCAGTTAAAATGTCACTTTAACATGAGAGAATGTTAATGATTTGTATCTTCCACATCTAGTGCAAGGTTCTGGCTTCAGTGGTAATCCAAGAGGCTCAGTTGGGTACCTAACCTTGCAGTGAAATACAACTCATGTTTTTCTTTGATAAAGACCCTTTGATGTAAAAGTGGATGAAATGATAAATTGATATTATGGTCTTTTCTTGTTGCTGGTGTAATGCATCAGGTATGTACAATCTGGCTACAGGCAGATGCAAATGACGAAGAAGCTTCCTTAATGTAGCTGAGTTAAAGCATCTCACTTCTGAATTATAATCCCTCTGGTATTCTAGTGTTGAAGACTTCTCCTCTGGCTGCCAATTCTGCTGAAATGAGCAATGGCTTTGTGATGTACACAAGCAGTCACCGGGGACAAAGGTAGATCTTTTGACCTAAGGCAAATGGAATTTAATCTCTGGCCCTTGGAGATTTCCTTTATAGTTAGAGTGGCTTCTGCGTTCTATCAGTGTGCCTGCTGATTGTTGGAAAATTGGCTTACCTTATTAATGTGTGCCAAGTGACTTGGATGTAGTACATCCAAAAATACCCAGAGGTATTTTTTTCTTATGTAGAAAGTTGGTCTTTTATAGCCTTAAAAAAAGTACTTAGCTGTGCATAATCCCATCTTTTAAGAATATCTTGATGTTAATTATGGCAGCTACTTTTGCAACTGTGGCTAAAGTACTGACCAAGTAAGGACTTGGACAGATGTTCAGCTTTGTGCACTGGCTGCGATCACATTGACTTGAATAGGTAAAATAACAGTACAAAAAGTCAGCGCCGGTGCCAGTTTCAAAGACATTTGATGCTTGCATTGGTACTTCCCTACTTGTCCCCAAGTAGTCTGGGGCTGTAAATCCAATTGCTTTTCCTGCATATTTTAGTGACTGAGTCCACAGGAGAGAGATAATGCACTTGAAAATATGTTCCTTTTTAATTGGGATGTAAGAATAGAACTTTATGTGCATCTATAATTTTGTAGATGCTCTATGCTTAGGGTAGTTAAGCTTGTAATATAGTGAGAATTGCAGCCTTTATGCACGTGTTGAGTTGAAATCTGATTACCAAAATATGAGGCAAATTGCTTCAATTGCCAACAGAATGACTGGGAAGACGTCGTGTGACTAATTGCTTCGTTTTAGTGCAGGGTACCCTCCTTCAGTTTGTGTAGAGGGTCAGGTCTCGTCTTGGTTATCCCACTGCAGGCTCTGGAGAGGAAAATGCCCTAAATGAATTTCCTGAAGGCAGAGTTTATACGCTTGGTAATCATGATGAATTCTACATGAAACAATTAGCTGTTGCCGCCGTTTACTTCTCTGTCTTCAGCCGAGCCTTTCTCAGGTCTTTCCAGAGGTTAACAGCATCTCCAGATCGTTTCTTTTGTCCCCAGCAAGGTGTAAGCCACGGGGAGCTGTCTCCATGGGAAACGGGGCATTTTTATTCAAATAATCTCGCAGCGTTACACTTGATGGGAGCCAGGGCTTAAGTAAGGCTGGATTTCCGTGTAAGTAGTGGCTACCTGGTGATTTGTGTGCGGCTCCACTGGAAACTGGAGCGCAGGAGCTACTTTAGGGCTCTATTTGACAGGGAGCACACCGGGCAGATGTGGTCAGCTCATTTGCTTCGTCTCTGAGTGAGGTGGTGCTGACCAAGCAGCGCTTTGAGTTTTCCTTACCTGCTGGCAGATGTAGCAGCAATGAGGAAGAGTCACTGCACAGGAAGCTGTTTGCAGTAGATGGATATTGGAAGCTGGGAAATGATGGAGGTGATTAGACAGTGCAATGGCAGGACCTGTGTTTTCCCTGCTTCCTCTAGCAGGAAGGTTTTTGCACCTAATAGTGGTTATTAAACTGCTGTATGATTTCTGTTGTGGAGCCCTTCTTCGTGCAGTGGGAAGGGCACTGTAATGACCACTGCTGCCCATGAATAAATACATTCAAATTGTACCATTGTAGAATGGTAGAAGTTGGAAAGGGCCTCTGGAGATTATAGAGTCGAAAGCAGGGACACCTGGGGCAGCTGTTTTCATTAAAAGGCTGCATTTTGCTAAACTGTGGTCTGCTCACATTTCTTACCAGAGTTCGTAGCTCTAAATAAGAGTTTTAATTGCTCTGATTACCTTATGTCATCAGCTGGATGCTCACTCTTCGTGTGGAAAACCCCAGGATCACCTTACCTTATGCCAAGAACACTGCAGAGAGGGAGGCAGACATGAAAAGAACTGCATCAGAGCAACATTATCAATTTATGCCAGCTGAGAATTATTTGGAAAGCAAACCTGAGAAGTCAGTGGCTTGTTTACTATGGTGAACATGCTTTTAGGACCAAACCAATTTTGTTTTGTTAAAACCCCACACTTTCCTGGCACTACATCTGGTTAAATTGTGCCAAATAGACAAAGTTCTCTAAAACACAGTAACAATATTTTTACACTCTTCTTGATGTGAGAATTTCTTTTTTCTGCCTCTCTTCTGCTTGTTCCCTTGAAGAGCTGCTGATTGACAGACAAAATCTCTTTGGGACTGTGGGTCTATGTCTCTTTAGGGTTTGGGAACGGAGTAGCAGAGTGTTCACCTCCTACAAGGGCGTGACCTCTTTCTCTGTACCTGCGTATGTCTTGTACCTATTTACATGTGTCCCGTGTCATCCTGGAGAAAGAACCTAGTCTCATGATCATCCTGCAAATGGAAAAAGGACTTTTTTGGTTTTTTTAATGGAGAAAAATGTGATCTATTTATAAACATTCAGCTACAGTAGTCACGGGACATTGATGCTGTTAGAATAAACACCTGTGGCAGTTCCCAAAGTTGTGCTTTCTGATCTCAGTGGGATTAATCCCCAAAGGAGTGAAACCATCAAGATATACCCAACTTGCAGGAAATTGTAAATAATTAAAAATAATTAAAAAAAAAAAAGATAAATTAAAAAATAAAAAGAAAATAAAAAAGTAAAATGAGTCTTTTCCAGCATTCTGTTATGTTGTAACCGGGGAATAAAATAGAGCATGCAAAATTCACCACAGCTGAATTAACAGGAGAGGAGGTTGTTATATTTAAGCTATGCATTTTTCTGTAATTAAATGGATTTCATGGAGAGGAATGTTCCTTCTCGAGGAGAAAAATCTCTTAATTGGTAGTTACACGGGGTTAATGAACTACTTAAGAGTAAAGGAGGGGGGGAGGGAGGGGGGAATGTGAGGGGGAGAAAAACCCCAACTCAAAACCACACTGAGTGTCAGAACTCATCAAATCCAGAGACAGCTTTAACCAAAACCTGAGGAGAAGAGAATGGCTCTGAGAGAAGGCACTTCCCGACCGGAATGCTCAGAGAGAGTGGAGATGCTGTGGATGGGAACAGCTGAGTAGGAAATGAATGCTGGAGGGAGAGGCAGTCAGAGTAAGAAGGCCATAAGTACCCAAATCTTAAATAAATAAAAGGCAGGGGGGTGCAGGTCTGGAAGCAGAGAGTAGATCTGATTATTTATTTTCTTTTTTCTTTTTTCTTTTTTTTTTTTTTTTTTTTAAGTGCTACTGTGGGGAAATTGGAACAATCTCAGTTTGTGTTATTTCTGCATTTGTGAGGTTGTTCACTTAACCTGTGCGGTGACCTGGAATGCTCAATGCCACTGAGACAGAAAGAGGAACTGAGAGACCAGCGATTTCAGGGAGGAATTTTATTGAACGGCAGCGAATTTACTTTACACTTCAGTAGTAAGTGATAAGAGAGGAATTATTCAACATGCTTTCTTATTCCAGCCCTGGGAGGTGGTTTAAATTTTGAGGGCACAGAACATAGTGCTCATATCATGAAAGTGGAATCTATTTTGAAATTAAGATGAGAAGTGCCATGTTTCATAGACATTGTTCAAGTTTCTCTAGCGTTCCTCTGAACTTAAAGTTTTTAAGTCGTGGTAATGCCTTTAGACAAGACATTTGGACAAGAGCAGAATGCTGAAGTGATTAAGAGTTGAAATCTGAAATTTACTTAGAGATTTCAGAGGGCAATGGTTTTGGCAATATACATAAACACTAGTTATGATGTGTCAGTCTGTATTAGACCCTACTTTTCCTGTCTTTCCATGGGCAGATGTTGCTTTTTTTTTAACTTCATATATTTGTTAGGGATTTTGGTCTGCCTCTCTGGCACCCTCGGGCTTCCCATCAACTCGATGAAAAAATGCATGTCATGTAGGATTCACCTTTTCCCAATAGATTAGATACTCCTGAGTGGTCATCTGGAAGCTTGTTTTTTTTTTTCCCCTCCTCCCATATTTTGAGGGATTTAGGGGAGTGGGTGATAAGGAGGAACTGGGAAATTCGATAGACTAGATTATTGGAATTTGATTTGATGGCTGATAAGCACCAAAGAAACAAATAGAACATGCTGTTAAAGCAATCCCTTTAGTGATTAAAAAGGCACATACCCAAAAGTGCCATTTACACACTGAGTATTTCTCCACGTGATGTTGCGTGTCCATGTAGTTGATAGTTAGTGCTATGCGTAGCTCTGTGTGTGTGGGAGATGTTTTGGATCAAATCTTACAACTCAAACCAGCTTTCTGTGATTCACTGTTGAATTCATACATACAGTGCTTTTGGTTTTTCACTTGGAGGTGGAAGCATTACGAAAAAGGGTTTTTTTGTTAAAAACTAGTGACATATTTAATAGACCTTTAGTAAGACACTGAAATATCACCGTGATTTAGCCAAGTTGTTAAATAGGGGGAGCTCAGGTAATCTCTTTGGCAAATCTGTTCGAGGTTGTGTGCTGGCATCACTGCTGAAATTTGTGAGCATATACACTTTGGATTGCTTTAATGATCTCTTGGCTCAAATACCTACTTAGTTCATCCGGCTCCAGTCTGCCTTCTGCATGCATATGTGACTTCTGTAGGGGGTATGTGATCAGCTCTACTAGATGTGTATCTTCTGATCTTTGGGGGTTGTTAACCCAGTATTTGAACATGCTTGAGCAGCCTTAATTTATTTCAATATTTTCTAAAGATATGTTTTCAGATTTTCAGGAGGAGAAGACTTTAAAGATTGATAGTTTTCATCTTTGGGATAATAAGCAGGCTGCACATTTTTTACTAATACAGCATCCTCATACCAGTGCTAATAAGGTATTTTATCTGGCGTTGCCAGGTGTAACTTTCTTATGCAGAGAATCCCATGAATGCTGTTTTGCCTGGACATATCTGCCTTTGTACCAACTCAGGAACTGACAGTAATATGTGTTAAACACACGTCTTCTCTATCCACCTATGCACCTTTCTTTTCAGTGTCTGAAAAGCTAAAGATACACTTACTTCATTAACCCAAAAATGCATCCTGTTTGCAATACTTGAGTACATATGGTCAATACAGAAGTGAACAATTCTGTAAGATGTAGTTTCATTTTTTTTTAAGCTCTGTGTTCCCTGAGCCTCAAAGGGATGATTTCTTTTTTTTTTTTTTTCAGGTGTGATTTTTTAAAATTTTTTTTGGCCAGGTTTTTCTGCAGAAGAATTAGCTAACCTGGGAAAAACAGGTGCCAGGACTTGTGTACAGTTTTCCAGACCTGAGGGAGTCAAATTTGAACCTTAGAGAGCAACACAGAAAAACATAGTGACATGAAGTGATTCTGTCTGTATCAATTCATAATTACCTTTGAGAAACCACTCTTAATATGAATTAAACAATACTGTTAGAATGTTTTATAATGTTTAGTTCTCTGTAGTGCATGATGCTGGCAAAGGTTAATTAGTTTCTGTAACGCTAGAAACTATACATCTACTAGTCTGAGTTAGCACAAGAGCT
This sequence comes from Ramphastos sulfuratus, assembly GCA_013399055.1. NCBI lineage: Eukaryota > Metazoa > Chordata > Aves > Piciformes > Ramphastidae > Ramphastos > Ramphastos sulfuratus. The sequence continues at coordinate 202,771 of WBNM01018646.1, read as the reverse complement.
GCAAGATGTTCATGCCAACTTTGCTAAGGATCTAATAGGTAATTTGAGTTCCTCCACCATCAAGAGAAGTATGGAATAACTCTAATTAGCAGTCTCTCTTGAGCAGAGCTGGAAACTGGACAGTGGAACCAAACTAGGTCAGGTAGTTTTGTGATGTAGATTCTCATCCAGTGGAGACAGAGTTGTTACCAAAGTAGCTTTGCTAAGAACAAAGTCCCCAACTTCAAAACCTTGGGAATACAGCAGAAATGAATTGATACTTTCATCCAGGTCATGCATTTTTACATTTTTCCCTATTTAATAAGCTTAAGCCTGGAGAAGTACAATTTGGTGCATGTATTAGGCAAGGCTTTGGAGTTACTGTAGGTCTTCAAAACACGAGGGGTTTGGTTTCAGTGATTTTTTTTTTTTTTCCCCTTTTTTTTTTTCCCCTCTGTAACACTGCTTTACATCTAAAGGTTGTGCTTCCAAATCCCCACTGGAAACCAAGAGAAACTTTGATCATAGACACTGAACGTTGGCAGGGGTGTTTGCTGAGGGAGCAGAGTGGGCGTTCTCTTTCAGAGCACGGAAATGAATGCCCAAGAAGAATATTCAGGGGACAGGCCTTTTTCTGTCTTGTTTAAATGGGAAACCCAGCACACTAGCCACCCAATTTTCATACTCTTAGATAAAAGTTAATAATGTATATGTATGGGATCCACTGAGGTGCTCTCCTTTCTACTTATCTGGTACAACTGAGATCAGAGTACTGGCAGGTAGCTCTGCTGGTTTGAAGACCCTTCTGAATTAGGACAGTTTCTTCAAGAAGAGTTTTTAGCTGCTCATTTCTAAGTGCAGAGCTTTAGGTTAAGGCAATGGTTTTTTACCTGTTTACATTTCACCGTTGTGCTTTAACCTTCCAGTATAAAGCTACTTTAAGATGCTGTGGGAGTTGGTTGACTTTCTCAGAGTTTAAGATTACATTCTTCCAATGTATCTTCTGGCCAGTTTCAGATGGGATTTCTGAGCTGGTGTAGCATTGGTAGCAAACCTGTGGGCAGTCCAGAAGTGGGGAATTTTTACAGGAGGTGTTGTGAATGTTGTACGTTTCTGTATTCTTTCTTCTCATACTTAAATGGTAACGAGTTTGGGCTTGAGGTGTTGTAAGGGAGTAGCTGTTCTTCACCAAGGTACTTGTACTTCTCTACCAACGGAAGTGGACTCATTCAAAACTGACTGAAGGCATGAAGCCAGGGACACTAAGTACAACATGCACTACTCGTGCAAGTACTGAGATAGCATCAGAACAAAGCTACAGATTTCCAGCACTGCCCAGGCATAAATGCTACTATTAAAGGAGGTGTCCAAGTGTGACTGCCTTTGATCCGAGGCTGGTACAGATCTGGTGGAACTGACAGCCATTTAATAGGAAGCAATCATGTTTGATTTTATGTGGCTATTTCTTTGCTTCTTTTATCTTGAAGTAATTTAGAAAAGAATTATATGAGTAACAAGTATGTACTTAACAGTGGTTAACGTGACCTCGAAGGCATGGGTCAGTGCTTCTTTCTAACGACTTCAAAAAGAAACTTGAACTGTCACTGTGCATGTGAATACCACCTAAAATTTCCCAATATAAACTAGGAATTAAAACCTATGGTTATTTAAGCTTTAGTCTGCTTTCTGAGTTGCTTGTTTGCTCTCTCTGAAGAGGCACGTCTTCTCAATCAAGAAGTGCCAGGAGCGGTGAATTGATTTTGTGCTCTGAGTGGGATATCTGTTCCTAGTAACTCCTAGGCAGAATGTCACCTGCTGTACTGAAAGTGATGCACACACCCCCTTTTACACTCTCTGCAAGTCTGTACTTAAAGACACCTTTAGGCAGTACTTCTATAGTGAAAAAGACTTACCTGGGCAAAATGTGCTCATCTTGCCTGAACCAGGGCAATGACTTTATTATTTTCATCATTCTCATGCCATCATTATGATCTAGTGTGTTCCCGTGAGAAATGAAAACAGTAGCCTTGCCTTTGACCTCCACAAATGTATATCATAAAGGCTGCCTTTATAATGTGCTCCTCAGGAAGACCTCATTCCCTTACAACCTGTTCTTTGTTGACAGTTCAGGGGAATGTTACAGATTCCCATGAAACATATCAAATGGATGTGACAACCCCACTGTTGGAGGTTGTGTGAGCCATTACTGAGCACATATTGAATACTCCATTCATTACCATGTAAACTCTTTAGAATGATATTGGTAAGAAAGTAGTTGGATAGAGTCAAACATTGCTGGGTCCTGTTGTCATGGGCAAAACATGCAACTGTCAGAGTTGTGATTTGGTGTAAAGGAAGCTTAGATCACAAGCAGAGCAGGATCAAAATGTTCAGCTGTCTTTGCAAGTATCTTGCAGTGGATCGATCCCTCAGTCTGCAATCCAGAGGAAATGGGAACAGAAATGCCACTTGCATGGAGCGGCATCTTCTCATGACTGCGCGAATTCGAAGTGATGGATGCAGCATGTTTCTGCTTCCAACTGCCTAATTGTGCAGCTATTTGCATATAATTTAATATTGCAGGCCTTTATGGATCCATGAAACAAGTAGCAAATAGGTACTGAACAGCACCTGCCATGAAATGCAGACAGCAGGTCCAAGCTGTACATGCAGTCAAAGATAAGATTCTTAATTTTCCCTTCATCTGGGAGTAAATTGTTGGATGGGTGACCAAAGCTAATAAGGTACTTCATGAGTGTGTGCAGTTTAGAGGATTTCCTGTTACTGGTTTAGTTTTTTTCATAAATGTGGTGCCAGTTAATCCTGGCTTGGTAGAGCCTTAGGAAAACCACTTTGTAAGCTGTCTCTGAGTGTCACTTGTTTTTGTAATATAGAAAATATATTCTTTGTTTCACAGGAATGTTTTGAAATAACTTTTTATATAACAGTTAAAAAGATATAAAACACTTCTATGTTGTTTTGGCATGATTTATTTTGTGAGAATAGGAGAATGCAATGAGTAATGAATTGGGGATTGTATTGACCAGACTGTCACTTGAGGACCTATTAAAATCTAAGATGTTTTATCATTCTCTTACATTGGATTCAAAATCAATACGTAGCTAAGGATATAGTTATTAAATATTGTGTCAGTAACACTCATATATGTGAACAGCAGACATGTTGGAGGTCACAGAACCATAGAGTAGTTGAGGCTGGAAGTCACCTCAGGAGATCATGTAGTTTCCTCTTATGTTTAAATAGAATTTCCTGTATTTCTATTTGTGCCCATCACCTCCTGCCCTGTCACTGGGCAGGGAGCAGCCTTGGCTGCAGGGACCATGGTGATGCAGCTTGAGATGCTCAGAGTCTTCAGGAGTACTGGGGACAGCACTGGCATTTCCTCAGCTGTACTTTGCTGGTTCCACTCCTTTAATCCATTATTTCCTCCAGACAGTTCTGGTCATAGACTGGTTGTGTTTGATGGCCTGGGCTGTCAATATTAAGTATCATGACACTAGTAACAGTAACTTTTTCACTAAGCTCTGCATTTCTTGGAGAAGATTTTCTATTGTGGCAGAAGTGCTGGGCATGGAAAATCCTGCTTCAGTAAGTCAGAATGAAGTTACTGTGGAGTAAATCTTATTTAATGCTTTGAAACGTAAGAGCACATTCCTGTTTTGATACATATGGACAATAAATCAGGTCTGATGAAGCCATTATCTGTCTAAGAATAGCAAAGTATAAAGAGAAACAAAATTAATTCATATTGCATATAGATTTAAGTGTTAGCCCTTTCTAATATCCAGGGTCTTTTTACCTCTACAGCATAATGATTCCATAATAATCAGTTACTATTCTACAAGGCCAGCAATACTGGAGATGATTTTCTGTGGCACTTTTTTTTTTTATGTTATTAATATTACTGCTAATACAAGCAGCACCTATTGCTTAGCTGTGCCCGAATATCTGTTATAGTATATATCTGTTATATATACTATAAGGTCTCAAGAAGACCTTATAGTAGCCTTCCAGTATCTGAAGGGGGCCTACAGGAAGGCTGAGGAGGGACTATTTACAAGGTCTTGTGATGACAGGACTAGAGGCAATGGGTTCAAACTGGCAGAGGGACGATTTAGACTGGATGTTAGGAGGAAGTTGTTTGCAGTGAGGGTGGTGAGACACTGGCACAGGTTGCCCGGGGAGGTTGTGACTGCTCCCTCCCTGGAGGTGTTCAAGGCCAGGTTGGAGGAGACCTTGAGTGACCTGTGCTAGTGGGAGGTGTCCCTGCCTATGGCAGGGGGTTGGAACCAGATGATCGTTGAGGTTCCTTCCAACCTTACCATTGTATGATTCTATAAATAGAAAATGTCTTCTTCATTAAAGCCCTTGAGGTAACTCTTGACTTGGTTGTCCTCAAGCTCAGGACCAGCCATGGTGGGATTCCTCGATATGTGCTGCCCCAGGATGGAGAGGAGCTCCCAGTCTCAGGCTGATGTCAGACTAAGGTGCTGAGTTTAATTTTAGCACCATGTGGAATTTGTGTTATACCTGTCCTAGCTTTCGGCCAAGGCAATATTTTCATCCCTCAAGCAGAAATCAAGGTAGATGCTGATATTTTTTTTTTTTTTTTGAAGGAGCAAGCTAAGTCTGACTTAAAGTGTTTAAATCCTCATTGTCTGAGTCAGCTGACTGCCATACCAAGTATTAGAAAGACTCATGAAAGAAGATGCCAAATAGTTTAGAGTACTCGGATGCCATTATCGTGATAACTAAGCCAGTTTTGATACCCTGCATGCTGAGGTCTTCGTAGGTTTCTCCCCTTGGGCTCTGCTTTATATGGGTAATGTAGAAACCAGAACACAAAAAATTCACAAAATTAACATCTCATGTTAGCAGTAGGGTAGGGATGTGTTGTCCTCCATGGCATCATCTGCTGCTAACATTCCAGCAGTTCTAATTACTTTAATGACTCCCATAGGCCCCTTGCTAACTGCTGAAAGATGCCTGAGGACACTCTTCATAGATGGGAGAATAAAGCCAGGGAGCAGCCAGAGAATGAGCTACTCTTCTTGTGGGCAAAGTCTTGTTCTACTGAAGGTCTTTGACTTACTAGGGCAGACGCTTCCCTTTTTCTTTGCCAGTCATGCAGCCTTCTGCTCCTGGAGAATGCTTGTATCTCTGTATTACTTTGGATTTCAGAATCCATGCAAACTGCTATCTTCTTTCACCTGGGGAGGCATGGTGCACAAGGAGAGGGCTCTCTTGCTTTCCCTAATAGGGACTTCTATTCACTACTTATTTTTGGGAACCTACCTACCTCCCAATGAGGGGGAGGGTGCCAGATCTCGTTGATTCTGAGGTTTTTGTGGTGACTGTTCTGTCAGGGTCACTGTCCCTGTTCTGATTTCAGGCGTGTCACAGCGTGGTTCCACATGTCAATCTTTCTCCAACTCTAATGTTCCTTAGCCTATCCACTTCCTCGCTTAGCTCTGCCACCAGGGTGAGCACATAGTTTACCTGCTTACATCTCTCACAGCCATTTCCCCAATTGCAACCACTTCCAGAGAGACTGTGGCACTCCCTGCAGCCAGGGCCCTGGAGAGCTGCCTTTTCTTGGGGCAACTCAGACCGAACTGATGCATCCCTTTTAGCGACTGCAGAGGAGGATGTGCTCTTTGGGTGAGTGGACATCATGGTGACACTTCCTCACTCCTGCTGAAGATGCTGGCATAGCTTTGGTCTGGGAGAGAGATTTCACCCTGCCTGCTGTGCCATGCCCTTCCTGCCATGCCATGCCAGGCCTGGTTTGCCCACCCTGTTCCCAGCGCTCCCTGGGGACATTGAAATAACCTGTACTGGGTAAGAGCAATGCTCCCTTGGTGCCATGTCAACTCAAAACCCCTGCCTGCTCCTTGCCAGAAGTGTCTCACATCTAGCTCAGTCTAGCTTTGATCTAAGATGCAGCCCATAGCCATGCTGCTTCCAAGATATCCAAAACCAGTCACTCTAATTTCATTCAGAATGCTTTTTTGAGGGGGACTGAGGCAGTAAAGCTTTCCTGTCAAACTAGGTGAAACACTTTGGTAGTTACTAGTCTCCATTTTTCATCCCATTTTTATGTGGTGAGCTGCAAATACCTGAGATGATTTGATCATGATCTTTCAGTCTGGTGAGAGAAGATTGACATGTTTTCTTGGTGTGACAGGCACTGAGTTTTGACTTTCTCCTTTTTTGTAATCTAAGACAGTGCTTACTTTCTTGAGATGCACTTCCATAATGGAATTGTACATTGTTATTGGTGTTCTTTGATACAAAAGAAATTCAATACCTCTGGAGCTATAAATATCATTGATTCACTCCAAACACAGAAGGAGACTGCAATATTTTTTAGATTATTAAGTCTTTTCCATTTACTCTTTGATGGGGAAGAGTTATGAATTTGGTAATCATGATGCCCTGGGTGACTTAGGTTAAGAAATCAAAACCTCTCTTTAAAACATAATTATGATTGTTTCCAACATTTAATTCTCTTGTTTTCTTTTTCTTTTTTTTTTTTTCCCAAAGTATTATTTTTGAGTGCCTTTAGGCATTTTTTTATTTGCTGTTTCAAAGAACTGCTGCTGTGGTCTGTGTTACAATAGAGGAAAGTCTTAGTAGCTGTATGGCAGATTATATTTCTCACCTTCAAAGCTTTTGTGGAATTATTGAGCACTTCAGGATGTTGTAGTAGGAATCCAGACCTGCAATAAATGTATGGATTTTTTTTCCCTACTGAATGACTAGGAAGAAAAATCTCTGTCATCTTGGTGTGGGTTTCAGTTTCTTGACCAGCTTGCTTTAAAATATGAGGAAATGATTAGAGAAAAGGGGGCAGGAAAAAGGCTTCTGGGAGATGATAGCTTGAATCTCATACAATTGATAGTTTCAAAGGTTTCGAGGAGACCTTATAGTAGCCTTGCAGTGTCTGAAGGAGGCCTACAGGAAGGCTGGGGAGGGACTATTGACAAGGTCTTGTAATGACAGGACAAGGGGCAATGGGTTTGAACTGGCAGAGGGGAGATTTAGACTGGATGTTAGGAGGAAGCTCTTTACAATGAGGGGGGTGAGGCACTGGCACAGGTTGCCCAGGGAGGTTGTGGCTGCTCCCTCCCTGGAGGGGTTCAAGGCCAGGTTGGATGAGGCCTTGAGTGACCTGTACTAGTGGGAGGTGTCCTTGCCTATGGCAGGGGGTTGGAACTGGATGATCCTTGAGGTCCCTTCCAACCTTACCATTCTATGATTCTATAGTTGCTTTAATAAATGATATAAAAGCCTGTGAGGTGGAAAGCTAACAAAAGTTCACGTGGGTGTTTATACATCAGTCAAAACTTATGATGATATAATAAGGAAAGAGTTTTATATATACATGTACATAAATTCTATACAAAAAGTAAGTTCTGAATATGAAAAGTGCCTCAGTTTAAAATTCACTTACACTTCTACCAGCTGTAATGGGAAGGGGTGATCTGCGGTGCGCAACCCTTTGCTCCAGCTGCTGAAGGTGGATGTTCAGAGGCAGGTACTGCACTGTGGATGTGCTGGTACCTTTGAAGTTAGTGGTGAGATTGCTTTTGAATTTTGTGGAGACAGAGACACAGACATGAGGAAGCCTGGTGAGAGTTTGTGACTTCAGAAATGCTTCTGTCCACCACTCTCTTGTCCAAGTCAGTGTAAGTCCTGCTATATTTAATTTCTGAAACTGAGCTTCTGTTTCAGGAACTCTGCTGCCCAACTTGTGAAGACTGGGCAGCAGAGAGCTCTCAGGAGAGAAGTGATGGGGCAGAAGTGCTTTCCATCACACCTTCTGTAGGCCCAGCAATGCCTTTACAACCAAATAATCTCTGTAAGGAGAAGCTCAGATGCGGAGTAAACAAAAACAACAGTTGTGAGATGTGTGCTGTAAAACCACAACCTCATTTGCCTTAAGAAGTTCCAGAAAGTTTTTCTGTGGTGGGTGTGAAGCACAAGTTAAAGCACATTAAATGATGTGTGGATGTTGACATTCAGGAGAAAAACAGCTTTAAAGCTAAAACCCAGGAGGGTGACTGTGCTCTCTTGGGAGCGTTCATACCGGGGTTTAATGTACTGCGACTTCTGTGCGTTGGCTGCACACCATTAGTTGATTTGCCTCAGCTTTTCTGAAGGTCCTTTTGTTGATGTGGCCTTTGGTCGTGCTCTTGATGCTTCCTGCAGACTTAAAGCCACATCTTTCCATGGACAGACCTTCCTCTACAGATACTGCGCCATGTCCCCCTTACATGTCAGTCATTTAATTAACCTTTCACACTGTCTCTTCAGACCCAGTTAGACAGGGCAAAGTCCCATGGCCTGTTTTAATATTCAGAATGAGAAACTGATGTTCATTGCTGACGCTTCATTTCCTGTAGAGTGATGTGCCTCAGAGCCCTCTCATCTGCTGGACCTGATGCGCATGGCGATGCCTCTGCTCCATTAACACCATGCTTGTCAGCAGCACTGTTCCTAGTTTAGGCTGATGAGGTTTAAAGAAGAGCATCCAGAATGTGGTGATGATTCAACATTTATGGTTTTTATCCGTCACAAGTTACATATATTTTCAGCAGGATATTTGGGGGATAGAGAAGGACAGTGAAAATGTTCTGCTCTGTTGTAGTTCTGATAGGGTTAGTTATGCTTAGTAGAAAGGGTATTTTGCTGTTCTTGCTACAGATATTTCTAGCAGTACCCTGTACTATAAGAGCAATTAATTGCCTGTCTGATGTGCTTACTGTACATCAAAATCTGCTGTTTAATTGTGAGTGTGAAGCTGTGACTGCACAGAGGATCAATTTCGGATTTCCTGAGATATTCAATGTGTTATGAATAGAAAAATAAGCCTGCAGTCACGATGAGCATCTTATTTCCTATTTTGAAGTAATTGTGGAAGTTATGGTAATATTTCACGGAGTCACAGAACACTAGGGGCTGGAAGGGACCTCAGTAGATCATCCAGTCCAGCTCCCCCTGCCAGAGCAGGATCACCTATACTAGGTCATGCAGGAATGCATCCAGGTGGGTCTTGAACATCTCTGGAGAGGGACGCTCCTGTGGGCAGCCTGTTCTGGTGTTCTGTCACCCTCACAGAGAAAAAATGTTTCCTCATGTTTACATGGAACTTCCTATGTCTTCCTAGTTGTCTGATTGCATAAAAAACTGTCAACCAGTAGAACTGAATAGCAGAGAATGAGGGGGTTTTACCCTTAAGAGATCTAGCAGCTCTAGACACATTTTCCTATTAAACCACTAGAAAACATGAGATACTGACACCATCCTAAAACAGGCAGCTAAGTCAGGAGTTAGGAACCTGAGTTCTTTAGATAGTCCATAATATTTTCATCAGACTCTGACTTATGCTTTGGAGAGAGATTTAGTTGAATGGCAGCTTGGGTTCCTGTCTAGACCTCTTGACTTAATGCCCCATAAGAAGGTGTGGATACTTTCCCTGTATCTAAAGCTACTCCTTCAGGCATTATGTCCGTGTGGAAATATAAATGATTAATAATAGCCTCTTAGCTACTGATTGGAGATAAAATAAACATTATTGTAGAGCATGATACTGAAATCTGAAAACAATTATTTGCTATGTGACAGTCTGTTCTATTAAACTGCAGGCTGCTTCATAATGGGATTTTGCAGGAAATTTGCAAGTGGCACACCAAGAATTAATTTGCTGCTAGGTTTGAGGACGGAGCAGTTTCAAAACTATTAAGAAACATTGAGGGGAAAAATTTGATTTGTAAGTGCTTTATGATCCAATTTTGAAGGAGGATGAAAGCCTTTGTTCTTTTTAGTGGTACTGTTTCTGTTGATAGAAATCTGTGGACGATTAGCCAGTGTAAAACTAGAACATCACAGCATTGGTTTGACCCAGGGCAGTCTGAGTCAACTATGGAGTAAACTGTCTGAAGGTATCAAGAAGCACTGATCCATATTCATGACTATCCAGGAAAGAAAATGTGTATGTTTATCCAATTAAAACTCCAGAAATAGATAAGCACTTCAGACACAATCTAATTACCCAGGTAGAATTTGGCCGAGGTGCTGGGAGCTGACAGCCATTGAGTTAGAGGTGTCAACAGGGAATTAATAGCAGAGTGTGAGAAGTTGGGCTCTGCCTGCCAGGTGTGAAGTGTTGGGCAGTACTGAGTGTGCCCACCACAATCAACTTCTCCTCCATCCCTCTCCTTCATCAGCATACCCTGAAATAGCATGAAACATAATTAAAATAATCTCGAATTATGATTATTTTAAGTGCTGCTAATGGCACCATTTGAGACAATGAGATGAAATAGTATCTCATTTTTCTGGTTAATATTATCCTTTTAATTCCTCTTACATCAAAGCCTGTTTCTACATAAAATAGCTCTTGAGGAGGATGGTGCTACATTATGAGGTATCACAGACTTTTGGGTTCTTCATCTTCAGATATTTAAGGAGGAAAGAGTTGGGGTTTTTTACCTTTTTTTTTTTTTTTTTTTTTCTTTTTTCCTTTGGTCTCAATATCTCCAGTAGAAAGTCTTGGTTTTAAGAAATAGGAGCAGATATGATGGGTTTAAACTGGCAGAGGGGAGATTTAAACTGGATGTTGGGAAAGAAGTTCTTTACAGTGAGGGTGGTGAGGCACTGGAACAGGTTGCCCTGGGAGGTTGTGGCTGCTCCCTCCCTGGAGGTTCCTCAGGGCCAGGTTGGACGAGGCCTTGAGTGACCTGTTCTAGTGAGAGGTGTCCCTGCTTATGGCAGGGGGTTGGAACTGGATGATCCTTGAGGTCCCTTCCAACCTTACCATTCTATGATTCTATGATCTGTGCTAATACCAATACTACTGTGGTTGTAAGTGGGTTTGTTTTGGCCTTTTTTTTTTTTTGTTTGTTTTATTTTACAGACTGGTTCTTTGCAGTTATAGCTGTCTCCTAAAGAGCAGCTCAATTACAGAGGATAAACTGGTGAGATTCATTTTTAATGTGATAACTATGGTGAGAGTTTTATCCTTTAGCAGGGAAGTGAGCACCTGGGCACTCAGGGGATGCATGTCTCAGCAACACAGCTTTCAAATTTGGTTCTCCCCCTCAACAGAGGGAATTGTTTAATTCTAAGGATCAGAGTTTTGGGGCTTTAGTGTTCCATGGTTTTTTTGCATGGTTTGTTTCTTTTTTTCTCCTCTTGCCATTTGGGTTGGCTGAAACGCAGAAGCGTGCACTTCTTGGGTCTGCTTCTGAATTGCAGCATCGATTGCAGTCACAAATGCCTTCAGGTGAGTTTGTGCTATGGTCACCAAATACAATCCTTACTTCTGTGATCAGTGGTGCAGTTTCCAAATTAATTTGTGTATCCTGCTCTACCCTGGTGAGGCTGCAACTGGAGTACTGTGTTCAGTTCTGGGCCCCCAAGTTCAAGAGGGACATAGAACTGCTTGAGAAGAGTCTAGCGCAGAGGCACAAAGATAATGAAGGGAATGGAACATCTCTTGTGAGGAGAGGTTGAAGGGTCTGGGGCTCTTTAGCTTGGAGGAGACTGAGAGGTGACCTCATCAATGTTTATAAATATGTAGAGGATAAGTGTCAGGAGGCTGGAGCCAGGCTCTGCTGGGTGATGCCTGATGACAGGACAAGGGGCAATGGGTAGAAACTGAGGCATAGGAAGTTTCATGTAAACATGAGAAGGAATTTTTTTCCACTGTGAGGGTGACAGAACACTGGAACAGACTGCCCAGGGAACTTGTGGAGGCTCCCTCTCTGGAGATACTCAAAACCAGCCTGGATGTGTTCCTGTGTGATCTGGTATAGGTGATCCTGCTCTGCAGAAGGGTTGGACTGGATGAGGTCTGGAGGCCCCTTCCAGCCCCAGACATTCTGTGTATGATCCTTCCCCCAGCATTTTGACTCGACAGGTGATGATGGCTTGAAGGTCCAGGATGCAAAATCTGTTCTGTGCTATTTTGGGTCTTGGCAAAGGAGAGACATGGCTTGTCAGTGCAAGCATTTAATTGCTTTCCTTGCTCCTCTTGATACCATTTTTCTATATGATACAAGTTGGACTGGGAGAAGCCCCGAATACGTTCTGTGTAGATGCCTCTGTCCTGGGTTAACAGAGCCAGCTCTGACAAGGACCAATCCCCCATCTCCTCCTCCCTCCCTGCCTCATCCTCCCCAAGGTTTGAAAGATCCCAGGGATGCACTAGTAGAACTAGATGATTTTGTGGTAAACTCAGTAAGTCCAGACGCTTACTGCTTTAAACACAGGGCTGCATTGCTTTGACTGTGTACTCCAGAGCCTTGCTTGGCATTAATCTCCAGTAGATGTGAACAAAGTGTTGCAGTGTTGTATCTGTCTGACAGTCTGCAAAACATGCTTTTATGCATCTGCATGTGTAATGAAGTGGTCTGTAGCAGTGACTTTATGATGGTTGTCTAGACAGGATGATCTTTAGCCATGGAGATAAGTTCCTTTTTACCAATTAAAAAATCTAAGATAAGGAGAATGTTTTAATTAAGCAGTACTGAAGAGTGATGCTGCTCTCATGGTTGGTTGCTCAACTGTTAAGGTGATGTTGGAGATACTGTTGAACAAGGCTGAAGGAAGTACTGATGGAGAATTAGCCAATTGAGCTTGATAACTGAGCATTTTGTATTTGAGTGGTAATGGAAGTTTGCAGCACTTTTAGGAGGAGCAACTAGCTTTTTTATTAAGAGATTCGTCTGTGTCAATACAAGTCCTACAAGTTTTTATGTCACAGTACAGACTAATTCTTTCCAGCCACCTGGGTGGCTGCAGTTACCCTTAAAGTTAGGAAATGGGCTGTTGGGTCTCTACCTGCTGATGTAAATAGCTGAGTGCCATCCATTTTGTTATGCCTAGGGCATGGGGTGTTTCTAGGTGTGTTGCAAAGTGTGACTGATTGAGAGGCAGACACCTTAGGGATAGTGTCAGGGATAATTTAAGATCCTCACAACTGTCTTTAGGCAACCAATTTCTGCAGATTGTGCAAAGTTACTCCAAACTGGAGCATGATCGCTGGCTGAGGGGCAACTGCTTTCTCTCAGCTTTATCTGCCTCTCTCAGTCACTAACAGGCTGCTTCAGTACTTTGCTGTGCTGCTTCCCATTCATTTAGTTTAACAGTCGTGTGCAGGGAGATGTTAGGTTATGGTTGGACTCTATCCTAAAGCCTTTTCCAACAAGGTGATTCTATGATTTGTGTGAGAGAGAAACCAGCATGTGTGATGTCTAGCCTCTGCCCAGCAAACCTCTCCTTCACCAAGGGGAGCCAGCATTCTGATTTGCTCCATCCAATTAATACAGCCCAATGCTGCTGGCTTTGTAAGGATCAGGAAAATGAGCCTCCTCTTTTTCTTAAGACAAAAAACCCCAAACTGTTGAATACTTAAATGGAGGCTATATTTTGTTTTTTTTTAATCTCCCGTGAAGTGCCCCAGGGCAAGGTTACAGTAATTGTATGTTATGTTGCCCTGCTGTGCAGAGTCCCATTGTAATTTAGCTGGGTTTTGTGGCATTTATCTCAGGGGGATCAGTTGGAGTGTAGCTATTGCAGAATGACAGCGTGGTGTTACAAGAGGATGCCTTATGTGTGTGCATTGGTTGGGAAGGTGTCTTTCAAGGTGGTGTGGTAAAGGCTGCTTGTGGGTTTTGTGACTGACAGGTGGGGTTTTTCCCCTTCTTGCCTTTTTATTAATGGGATGTTGAAAAATTAATATTTCTTTGGGCCAGAAGTAGATATTTATGTAGGTTAGGGTAGAAAGTTGTGATCTTGTAACTGTCAAGTAGCTGGTTGCTCTCTGGAGTTGTACGGCTCTGATGCCAGTGATGCTGCAGTATTTCATACCTCCTTCCTATCTGTTTCTCTCTTCCTAACAGCTAATTCTGGTCAACATGACCCATTTCTCACCAGAAATCTTTATCCGATTCAGGAACAAATTAATCAGGCATTACATATAAAATGTCAGTGGTTATGAAGTAGAGAAGTGCTCCTGAGCTCGTTTATTATCTTCCTCAGAAGAGGAAAGCAGCTCAAATGGGGCCCCTTTTGAGAACTCCTACCCTGTCTTGGTACAGGCTGTCCTTTGGGGACTGAAGATCTCTCCCTACACACACAAATCTCAAGTACTTTGTTCTTAATGGTTGCTAAGCCTTTACTGTTACAAACCAGGAATTTAAGGAGTTAGAACAAAACAGGTTTAAGATCTGTTTGTTTTCCCTCAAGTTGCTGCAGCTTCAGGGAATGGGTTAGTTTGTGCTTTGTTTCCTGGTAGCAATGTCTTTTCAATGTAACCCAAACATCTGTGCACGTCCTCATCAATTTTCAGACGTGGGAGCAGTTAACACAGATCATTCCTCTTGACCCTGACCACATTTGTCCCCATCAATTCATTTCATTTCAGAGGATGATTCTCTTTTGGCTGAGAATGAGGTGCCTGAGAACTTTTATTTCCCCCAGTGCTTTTTATCACCTATTTCAAAGGGCAGAACACCTTTATAGTGGCATCACATGCTGTTCTGTATGCTTGTATGAGCCAGGTGCTTTAATGGAAGGACAGCTTGAAAAATACGGGGTGCAAACAGTGGTTTTAGATATTACTCCAATGGGTGGGAGTTAGTGTCCTTGCATTCTGCTCTCCTGACCTATTTTATCCCAGCAACCAGGAGCAGTCTGGCTTTTTCTTAATGTGCATTATTCAGTTCATTGCAGTTGTTAACAAAAAAAAAAAAAAGGTGTGTTTTGAGGTGTACCAGCAGCAACATTGTCTAGAAGCTCCCTTCTAGCAAAAATCAGAATTTCTGTGAACATGGGGTGCATAAAAAATTTAAAATGCAACCAGTGCTTTCCATATTGTACATACATAAAGGAGTAATAGGAGTCTTTGCTAGGGGATCATGTCTTTCATACACAGCTGATCTGCTGTGTGTGTCCAGACTCCAAAAGCTTTCCTGTTTCTGCCAGTCAAACTCTGCCTCACTGCTTTAGCAATCCACCCCAAACTGTGAGCGCTCCTGTCATCTCGTGGGTAATCTTGGATGCTGCACACAAATCCTTATGCAAGTTTTCAGTCTGACAAGCTTGAGTTAGACCAGGCATATTTCAGAGAGGTGTTCAGCACCATTTGTATTGCCGTTGGACTGTAAATTCCTCTCAGATGTTTATTGCTGGTGTTTGCAGACCAAGCCTGCTGTGTTCCACACAACTTCTTTTCCTGATGGAGTTTGTCTCAATAAAACGTCAGGCATTGCAGCTTCTCCGCTACACAAGGATGTGTTTGTTTTTCTTTGCTTCTGAGTCTGTGGTCAAGCTCTATTGAAGAAGAAAAAGCTTAAACATGGCACCTGAGTCCTTTTAGAAAACTGTAAAGATGAGGCAGAATGTTTATCAAGAATAGAGTTTTCTACAAAACACAACAACTTGCACTTGCTTTTGAGACTCCTTTTCACTGCTACTGTCTGACTTCTGACATCCTGAGTCATTTTGCAGGGAGCTAAATCAGTGAAGACCACGTTGGCTGTCCTTCAGTGACTGGTCTGAAGTCCATTTAGAGAGAGGGAAAGATCAAGGCTGCTCTGTCTTTATTTTTTTGTTATAATGCAAGTAGTGTATTTTAGCTTTCTGTTAGGGACACACAGATACTGGAGATACTTCTCTGCAGTCTGATAGGACCATGAAGCACCACAGGTCAGGAAAGGGTCCAGAAAAAATGGACCTGGCATCAGTGCCAGTGCAGGTCAGGGATTGATTTGGCACATAGTGCAGGGCTGGTGGAGCAGAGAGCCCTTCTGCCACCCTCTGCAGCTTGCTGTTGTCAGTCTGGGCAGGGCTGCTAATAATTGTGTCGTGTCTTGCCTTGGCACCAGGAAAATGGCTTTGAGGTGTGACCTTGCTCTCCAAGGACCTCAGGCTCTAGGGTGCTGTGTTGGCATGGCTGTGAGGATGTAAAAGACAGTGTGGTTTGTTCTGCATGGAGTTGGTGTGGTGGTGGATGAGGCTGGGAAACAAGGTGGAAACCAAACTGTGCAGCAAGGAGAATTTGGTCTGGTGGGGAGATGGGAGAAGGGTAAATTTCTGGGTGCGGAACAAGGGAGGAGGCAACTACCAAAGCCAACCAAAGTGTTAGAATGAATTAAACCAAAGATATCTGCAGAGAGGTTTGTAGATTTTTCCATGGATTCCACTCTGTTTCCTCTAAGGAGACATTTCCTAGCGCTGTGGAGTGTGTGAGGCTGTTCCCGAGGGGCCTGAGGGCTGCTCCTAATGAATTTCAGGCCTGCTAAGGCCTCCTCGGTTCTGTTTAATTTGCTTTTCTTTTATAAGGTGAATTTCCTTTTGGTTTCATACAGTGGGTGGAATAATTTTTTTTTTTTTCCCCCATGCACAGAGCATTATTTTATAAACTCTCTGTAAGAGGATTGGAGTATCAAAGCTCTGGATAAATCTTGCATTTGAATTTTTGTGACTTCTCTGCAAATGTATCATTATTCATTTTCACCTTTACGGGTGCTGCTTCCTCTATGAAATGCAGAATAACCAGCTGCTAAGTGAGTTTCAAATGGAGCTTTTCATTTTCTTCTGAGGAAATAACATGAGCTGTGGTGGTAATAGATCATCTGTATAGGAGGCAAATCTATTTTTTATGAGCGTGGTATTTTGATGGCAAGCACCAAAATTATATTAAAAATAAGAATACATATTGCAGCTAATTAGTTCAGAGCTTTTTTCATTGGTGGCTTTTTTGCTGTTGTACTAAACTCTTGACTTCTGCATGGGCAGAGATGAAGAGCTGTTTGCTGTGTGTTAGAATCAAAGAATGGCAAGGTTGGAAGGGACCTCAAAGATCATCTAGTTCCAAACCCCATAGGCAGGGACACCTCCCACTAGTACAGGTCACTCAAAGCCTTGTCCAGCCTGGCCTTGAACACCTCCAGGGAGGTTGNAGATGTCAAACAGCACTGGTGCCAGCACTGACTCCTAAGGGACACCACTTGGCACTGGTCTTCAGGTGGACGTTGTGCCGTTGATCACCACTCTCTGCCTGCGACCATCCAGCCAATGGTGGTCCACCCATCAAGTCCATAGAATCATAGAATGGTAAGGTTGGAAGGAACCTCAAGGATCATCTAGTTCCAACCCCCTGCCATAGGCAGGGACACCTCCCACTAGTACAGGTCACTCAAGGCCTCGTCCAACCTGACCTTGAACACCTCCAGGGAGGGAGCAGCCACAACCTCCCCGGGCAACCTGTACCAGTGTCTCGCAACCCTCACTGTAAAGAACTTCCTCCTAACATCTAGTCTAAATCTTCCCTCTGCCAGTTCAAACCCATTACCCCTTGTCCTGTCATTACAAGACCTTGTGAATAGTCCCTCCCCAGCCTTCCTGGAGGCCCCCTTCAGATACTGGAAGGCTTCTCTAAGGTCTCCTGGAAGCCTTCTCTTCTCCAAGCTGAAGAGCCCCAACTCTCTCTGTCTGTCTTCATAGGAGAGCTGCTGCAGCCCTCTGAGCATCTTCGTGGCCCTTCTCTGGACCATCATCAAGTCCAGCCCTTCTGCCAGAGCAGGACCATACAATCTAGCTCAGATGATCTTCAGAAGTTCCTTCCAACATCTGGGGACTGACAGGATGTGTCAAGAAGGTGGATGTAGAGCAGAGAAAATCTGGGCTGTTATTTTGAAAGCGAATGTGCTCAGCTCCAGCTGCCTCCAGCATTAGGGCAGGTTGGACTGGGCATTTAACAACTCTTGCAGCCAAAATGAGAACAGACTTTTGCAGGTACTTCTCCTGCTGACCTGGTTGTAAACCCAGTCTGTCACTTCTACACTCCTCCCAGCTGTCCCTAGCATACTCTGAATTTCTTTTCTTTTTGTTTGTTTTCACTGAGTTTCAGAGTGGAGATGGAGGTCATGAGCCCTTGTATGCAGGACATACAGCATGAAAACCAATGACTATGTAGATGGTTCTAGAGGTGGCTGTACAGGCTGTTGTCACTGCTGCTGGGTGGGGAGCTGTCATGTTAAGAGAAGGAAGGCTGAAACACACTTGTTACAACCACTACAGCATTTTAAAGGTGACTCAGGTGTAAACCTGAAGCAAATATTCTCTAGATGATGCCATTTCATGCGTGTGCCCCTTTCTCATTTGTTCACTGTAATGTTTTTTATTTGCCAAATAATGAAAAATATTATTGCCTGGGTTGAAAACGAAAATTAAATTTCTGATGGGATATACTGGAGTAATAAAGCAAAAGCAAACATAAAAAGGATTCTTCCATGATAATTAAAAATTATAAAGTCATTACTTAAACTTGCTTTCTGAATTACAGAGAGAATTAAACTGCTTGTTTCAGAGCAGAGTCCTTGTAGCATTCCTTCATTAAAATTTTGCAGTGTCAAAAGGGATACAAAAGTACATGCAGTGACCAATTTTGTTCAGACCTTGCCTGTGCTTTGGGCCTTATCTCTCCTCACAACAAAGCTCACCTTGAAGGGACTGAAGTAAGGGTGTATATTTGCTGAGCTGGAGAGAGAAAGAAAGAAAGAAGCATCTACTTTTTGCAATCTGTGTTCTTTCCCCTCCAGACACTGAGAAGGAAAAGACCTGTGGGGTACTAAAGCTCTCATGTACCATAAAGTGGTATTATAATGAAAAGTATTACTTTTTATGGCATCTCTACAGTATTAGGGAAAGGCATTTTTCTATAAATGTTAATCTTTAATCTTTATAAATTGCACCCGGTAAGACTGGAAGGTCTGTAAAGCATTTGTCCCGAAGGCTTAGAAGGATAAAAATAGTGTTGCAGGCTTTCTCATTTTTAATTTTTTTCATTCATTTCTTCTTTTTTTTTTTTTTTTAACTTAGAAATATTAGCTTGTTTGGAGGGAAAAAAAAAATCTGAGAGTGATGTAAGCCATTAGACTTCCCTTCCAGGTAGCTCTTAAGCTGATGTTCAGCTTTACATATCTACTTAAGTCCAGTTGAATCACTGGGACTTAAGTCTGTGCTAAAATTCTGTCTGGAATAGGAGGATTAATGAATGGAAGCCACAGATGCTGAGCTCTTCTGCCAGATTTTCACCAGCTCTAATCACAAGATACTTTGGGCATATAAAATGTCTGTGGCAACTGGTGTTGCAGGGAAGCTCTTTCAATAACAACAATAAATGGATTTGGCAGATAATTAAAATTTGTTTATACATTTTCTGCCTATGAAACTCTTTCTCATGGATCATTCCAGTGCATTTTATGTTTTATGCTCAGCCTTTGCTCTGGGTGCTGCTTCTGAACATGCTGATCTTCGTTACTGGGACAGGGCTTCCAGAGGTAGAGCTAGTGTTTTAGAGTGACTGAAGTGGATTTCATCCTGAATTTGAACCTTAATAAAGTTTTGCTTTGATCTCAGCTTGCCTAGTGCATATAGATTTGTAAGTGTGGACTTGGGGCTTGCTTTACTAGCTGATGAACAAGGAGTTGATTAAACCTAAATTGAGAGTATTATCAAATCCCTGCTGAAAGTTGTGATAAGCATCAGCAATTTCCAGTTTTGTTGAACTTTTTAAAATGGGTTAGCTGTTCTGAAAAATAGAAATTAATGATGTATTAATACTTGATATCTGTTTATCAATGAAACCTAACTATAATAAAGTATTTATGATATGTAATTATAATCTATAATGAAAGTTTGTCCAATGCAATCTCATCATTTAAAAAGAAAAAACTTTGCCAGAAGTTTTAGCTCTGCCTGATGTGTCCTTTATTTTTTTTTAATTTTTTTTTTTCTTCCTAGGTAAGTGTCTCCATTCTGAAAGTGCAGGAAAGTTCTCTGAATGCTGAAAAGTTGGATGCCTGTTGAATAAGAAAAGCTCCTGTGCCCTTTGATTTTGGTAAAGCCTGTGACAGATTACCAATGCTTGCTAAGTTCGTAAGTTACGAATGTTTTTATCTCCATGTAATTTCTGTGCATGTTTAGTGGACCTTGATGGGTTCTTAAAGGAGCCCAAATATGTAAAATAGGTTTTTAATTTACCACCAAGCTTGAGTCTGACTGTAGGTAAGGACTGAATGGAGTAAAACCAAGAATCGCCTCCCAACAGAAAGTTACCTGCTGCAGTGTGTGGAGGTTTAACATGTTTGTTGTTGTCTAGAAAGTCATGTTAACTGTTAAATTGCCTGGGAGTGTTCAGACAGGCTGAAACTATCTGGTGCCAGTTCATCTCAATGGATCCTCGACAATGCCACAAAAATATTATAGGGTAAATATCTGTAATTTCAACCTTCAGAGTTTTTGAGCTGTGGAGGGAAGATGAAGGGCTGTCAAAGTATTTTTCTTGCACACGCTTTGGTTTGCAAAGCTTTTTATTTTGGTGTTGGTAGCAGCAGAGGTTGGTTTCTGAACAGTGCACCAGAAGGGCATGTCTTGCTTCCTCTGAAATTCAGCCTTCCCAAAAAGTAATGAACTGGCAGTGGCTGGGTTAGCAAGGGAAAAGATTATCCTGCTGCAGAGCTGTTACAGTTTTTGAAGTAGGAGTTGCTCCAATCTGGGAATTCTATTTTTCTCCTGAGGTAAAGGTTTTAACTGCATCTAAGTCTCAAAGGCTTAAAGACCTAGTGCTCTGGTTTCACTCCAGGACCCAGATCTCCAAGGTTTCACAGCAAGTCCAGTTCCACTGTGTTATTTTCTGACTTAATTCCAGTGGCTGAACTGCATCTCGCTTCAAGATTGAAATAACAAGCATGTAGAAGGAAAAAAGAGAACAAAGAGGGTTTGGTTTTGTTTGTTATGTAGGGTTAAGAGGCAAATGCACTGTTCAGTGCAGATGTAAATTGTAATTGTGGCTTTATGGTGTGTATATATTAGAATAACGACCTGAATTGATACTACAAATATAATTACATTGATTCTTTACTGATGGCTATAAACACTGACATTTCCCTTGATCTCTGAACAGAGTTAGTTATAAAACACATGCTCCACTTTTATATTCACACATTGCATTCTCATCACTTTTGTCTCTTACTCCCCAAGGGCTTGATTTAGAAGAGGTGTCTGATTTAATGGAAAAAATGATGAAACAACACAGACAGCAGTTCAGAGCATTTCTAATGTCAAAGAAGGTGTTTCTCTTTGATTATGTTCCTCAGACTTCATTGCTTGTATTTTAATATTTTGCTTGAGAAAAATATGATGCCAGGCTACTTTCATTTTATAAATGATTTTAAAACCTTTATCTGCTTTCATTGATCTCGGAAATGGCTATTACTGAAGTAAGAGCTATTGTGCCAATCTGATTTAACAAACTTCTCCTCACATTGCCAGATTGGAAACTTTTATTTCAAAGGACAGAAATTAAGACACAGGCCTCTCAAACACTGCAGTTTTTTCTTAGCTGCAAATGCAGACATCATGAAAATAAGGACTAAACATTAGGAAAAGCAGTTGGTATTACCGCTCTAATGTAGCCTCATGGAGTATTAAAAACCCTCCAACTTTTACCTTATGTTCTTCCAGGTAGATATCAAGAAAAAACGGCCACAAATAAGCATTTAAGAAAATTTAGATTCCCCTCAAAAATATTCTTCCTTTGAAATTACTTATCTTGACTGCTCTTGTTCCTTAGTCTGCACTGCCGAGTTGTGGTCGTAACTCTGGAAACTGCTCCTGATTTCTTTCTAACATCCTCAGAATCATCATCCTTGAGGATATTGCGAAATGAGACCAGAGTAATTGTAACTGAGATTGCTAAATATGCTGTCAGTGCTGAGATTATAAGTGTGATTGTTCTGGCAGTGTGCTGTGATCAAGTCACCACGTTGTTTATTCTTATTTAGAGAGAAGTGTTTCAGGAATCTTATTTTAGTAGACTACAAAAGGAATGATTACAATGTCTTGTTTAAGGAGACAAATGCTTCTGACTGCTTAAACATGGAGCAGTTCTGTGTATTGCTCTTGAAATGGTAAGTCAAGACAGTTTTCAATCTCAACAAGAAAAACAGCACTAATGGCATCATATTAACATCTCCCCTTTGCAAGAGGTGCATCTTCGGCTTTGAAGAAGCAGAACCAATGGAGCTGGTGTTTATGTCAAGTTTCTGAGTAATCTGGTTTATGCATAAAGCGAAAAATAATGAAAGGTTGTTTTTTTTCCTCCACAAAATCTGGAATAGCATTTGCTAGTGTCTCTCATTAAGAGATTGCAGAGTAAAGCAGAGCTGTCTTGATTATAATAACCATCTTTCAGATAATACAGTATTACATTAGCACTTTACAGTTGTTTTGTAAGTAGATTTGCTTTCAGTTCCTAGCAGAAGGCACATAAAAGTGGCTTACACTTTTGACCAAAAGAAAGAAATTCCATCCAATGTCCTTTTTTAGTTTCAGCTGGTGTTTTGATTTCAAAAGTATCAGATAATTGAGGGGCCAGATGCTAGTGGTAAGTGACATTGTCAGGGAAAGGAGAGCCTGGGAAGACCCTTCAGCGCTAGAAAGGTGGACATCTCTGGTGTTAACCAGCTGGGTGGCTCTGATTTTGTAAATGGCTGAGGAACACTTTGGTGTGTCTTCAGTTTTCTGAGGTTACTTGCAGAACTGTTCAAAGCAGTCATTGCTCCTTCCTTGGACATTTGGGTATGTTACAGCTACGTGTGCCTTGCCTCTACTTGTTGTTTTTTTGGTTTTTTTTTTAGGCCCTCCTGCTGGTGATGGTGCCTATGCTTTGAGGCACTACCGGGGCTTGGCTCAGTGTGATTTTACTGCATTGGTTTTGTAAACCCTTGTTGTGTGAGCACTATGAGCTTCTCTGTGGACTGATCCACATACAACATGTTACAGCCCCCAGAAACAGGAATTAGTCTCTTCAGACCAGACTCAGGTGGTCCATCTTTGTAGTTCCTGAGACTCTCTGTTCAAGCATTGCGTGTGAACCGTGAGAACAGACAGCAGGTTGGAGTGATAAAGAAGGTCTTGTAACTACGTTTCTGGTTTAAGTGTAGCATAAATCAGCCTCAACTAAGTGCACTTTGGTCCTGCCTGAACCTCAGAAGAAACAAGTGCAGTGAAATTCATCTGGCTGCTCACTTGGACAAAAAGAAAAGTTGTGTCTAGATGCACTCAGTGTTGATGTGTATCAGTTTGGGGTGAAGGGGTTGAGATGGACACACTCAAGTTGCATGAGTAAACACAGGNTCCCTAACCCACATCATTTTCTTAACTTTCATCCTCAAAGACTTTGCAGGTACCACCTTGCCTTGCTCTTTATCCTGCCTGACAGATGTTGTCCTGGGTTTGCCCTTTTAAAGCACATACTGTGGGAAATACCATTAGTGAAGTGGAAGGAGTTGGAAAGTAAAGGGGACATGTATATTCAGCTATTAGACTGAGTTAGATGAAGAGAGGTCAGCATATTTCAGTATAAAGCCCTTAAATCACGGGGAAAAAAATGCATAGTCTCATTTATCTTTGAGATCTAGCAGTGGTTGCCTTGGTCTGATTGCAGTACAGAAAATGCTGCTGTTACTTTAAATACCTGGGGCAGTTATCACTGGGGTTTTAATACTGCCTACGATATTACTTTACTGTGATTAGCTTAGTGATATATTCCATAACCTCTGGGCTATTTCTTTGAAATGTATTTCCATTTTAAAAGTATAATACTATGACCATACTAAGAGGAAAATTACCAAGTTCAAAAGTCACTGATGCTGGGTATCTTTAATGGCACATATAACACTATGCTGTCACATTGTGCAGAGTGCTTTAAACATGCATCTTGCCCTAATTGAATAGACACTGTTGTTTTCCATATCATGTAAAAATACTGCCCTTATGCTTGTGCCAGTTCAAAGGAGCTTTTATATAGGTAGAGTTATTTGAATTAGCTGCTCAGAAAGCACCAGGAGTGTGCTTGGGCATTTAAAGCATTGCATCTGTATAAATCATGTGTCAAATACGCTTTTCAGTCACGCTGGTGTTCATGAGGTTAGGCAGTTGATTTATCTGGTGGAAATATTCAGTCCTTTCAGCAGCCACAGAGTATGTTTCTCAGTAAATTGTTACAGACAAAAATACCTGCATTAAAAAAGATTAGAAGGGCTGCTGAACAGAGCACACAAACCTTAAGGAATCCTCAAATTAAGATTGTCTGCTCAACCTTTATTTGCATCTTGTGTGCATCTGCACTACAATAAAGCCTTTATGTGGTCTTATGCTATTTCTGCACAGGACCCTGGCCTCATTCAGTGCACAGAAAGCAGAATGCTCAGTTAATGAGAGGCTATTCAATACTTTGTTTTCATTAATCAGTGGTGTCCCCTATGCCTTATTTCTGCTCGTGATTCAAACCATGTTCTGAAGACAGAATTATTAATTTCCTTTTGAGCTCCTCTGTAGTGCTTATCATTTTGCTATTTGACTGGTTCATAAGCACTTGGGAGTTTCTTTTCTTGAATTAAAACTCCTTGTAAGGTAAGGGAGCTCCAGTTTTTTTCCCCACGTTGTAGGATTGAACTGACCAACAAGAGATTAAGGTCAAAACCACCCATTAATTTCAGGTGTCCAATCTGAGATAACTTGGACCTGTTTTTTTTTTCAGCCTACTTAGCAATATACAGCACTTTACAGAACCAAATTGCATCTCCCACTGAGTCCATTTGCAGCTGTGAATATTTAGCCCCTGCACTTAAGATAATGAAATCACAGACAGCAGTGGAAAGATTGCCTTCCTCCATCCCGACAGGCGCTGATGAAGGCAAGGAAAGACTCCATTGGTAGGGGCTTCTTAATTAGGTGTATCCTGCAGACCATTTGATTGGACTCTGCAATTTTGAACCACCAACTCCCTGCCTATTACATCCTTTTTTTTTCCTCCCTTCTGTACCTGTGAACACCCTTTTCCTCTTTGAGCCTCTGTCCCTTATCAGTCTTGTCCTCCTCACCTCTGACACCCCTTTAACCTTTCTTTGCCTGACTTCTTGCCTTGCTCTGACCCATTCCATCTTTCATGTCAGTCACTTGTGTTTTCCCTGGAGCCCTGACCTGTTGTATATGAAATATTGAACAGTTAAATACAGAGGAGCTTTTCTGCTGAGTGTGTGGGAACTGAGATTCCAGTTTTCACAGGACTAGAAAAGGGCATAGCTCCTGTTCAAAGCCCACTCTGTTAAATTCCCAGTTGTTACTCAAAACCATGCAGATACTGTATCTTTTCAAATAAAATATGGCCAGATTGTTTTAAAGCATACAAACCTTTTATTCACCCTGATCTTGAAACCAGCTGACCTGTTTCATCTGGAGCTTTCAACCTGGAGTGGGCAGTTGGAAAGATAGATCCTGGCCAGCCAGCTTAGTTCTTTGGTTAAAAACAGCTGAGAAATAAGATTTTACAAAAGAAAGATTTGATACTAGCCAAGTTTTAAAATATCTGAAAGGTACCACATGCATGAGGCATGAAATACAGCTTTGGATCATAAGGAGCATTTCTTTTAATGGTTTGTGTTGCACAAAACCCACTCTGATAACCTGACGTGAGTTAGTGATGACAGCAGATATTTAGTACACATTAGCTTGTGTGAGAATTGAATAGCATCCTTCTCCTCTCCTTTCTTAGGTCTTTGTCTGTCTTATGTTTGCTGTCAAAATAACAACACTGGTTGGGTTTCATGAGGGATCCAACTGATGAAGAGTTGTCTCCACTTCAAAACACAGCCCAGCATAAAACACCTGTTTCTCTTTCCCATACTAATGGAAAACATACTTAACTTTCTCACTTTCATCTTGCTTTTATTTAATAAGTGAGACAGTCACACCTGTAGTAGATTAGAACTTATCACACAGGATTCATACTCCACTGTGAACCCTTGTGCCATCATTATTTCATTAATTTCTCCATTCTGTGTGATGCATTATTGCACATTTCTAAGGAACACCTGTAGCAGTCATTTTTCTTATGTGTCAGACGATGCCACACAGCCAGGAATGTGAAAGGTAAACGTAACAGTAAGCCATTAGAAGCAGGTAATTTTGTTAATTGGGGATTGCTGCAGTGAGAACTTTGTTTTGCCAGGACATTTTTGTCTCATAAATGTGNCTTTGAGGTCCTTTCCAACCTTACCATTCTATAATTCTATAAGTCAACTGCTGAAGTTCTGGGCTGGAATTATTTTTTTTCCTACCTACTTTCTGTGTAAAAATATACTAATATATACACATTGTATAGTAATACACACACATACATAGCAATGTGTATATATAAAAATTATGTTTTAAGTAAGAAAAACAACAAGACTATCTCTCACTGAGTCTCTCTGGTGTTTTAAGGCTTAAGACACATCTCTGCTTGGTGAATGGAAGATACTTTTCCCTATGCACTTCAGTGAGTTCTAGAGAGGGGCTCTTGAAGCTATTTCATAAATTAGAGAGAAAATGAGGACATGCAGTATTTCCATGTTCTCAGAATATCTTCTGTGGCTATTCCATGCTACTTGGGGACCTGTTCCAGTTTTAACAGTTTCCAGAAGTACCATGAGCAGGAGGTATTAATAAGAATTACAGACTTTTGCAAAGATTGACAAAGTAAAGCTGATGGGATTTTCTCTTTCCTTGAAGACTAGGTTAAGTAATAATACCTCTGTGTGGTGTTCAGAGGAACATTAATTTTAATCAAGTAGGGATAAGTACTTTTCCTTTTCTGTCTGTGATGCAATAGACTTGGAAGTAGTGTCAGAAAGACATTGTTCTTGGTTCAGGGAAGAGGCTGTGCAGGTCCCTGCATGGTGTTGGGAGGTAGTCTGGAGGTGCAGCCATAGGACTGAGAACAAGAAGTTGTGGGGGTGGAGAAGCATGGATTAAACCCTGTGCTGGTGGTGTTTTCAGGAAAGGAGGAGAGTTGGGGAAGCTCACACACAAAACCCCACACTGTCCTGTCATACTTGCTGCCTTGTCCAACCAAAGTAATGTTGGAGTCTGTGGTGGCCACGTGCTGAGAAAACTGCATCTCTCAATATGTGTGTTTAACAAGACTTCTCAGGTTTCTGGTCTGTAAAGCAAGAGGAGACAGACTGGTGCTCACTGCAAAAATAGTCTGTTTGGTTCTCAGAAAATGATCTGTGACTAAAAGTGCACCGAATGCACTGATGCAGCAACAGCTGAACATTTAATTCATGTGAACTGGCAGGGTATGTTAAATCTAGAGTTAACTTTTAGATATTACCCTTTAACTTCTTACTGATGAATGGATTCACAAGTGTTTTTTGAAGTACACACTGAAAGATCCTGGGGAATGAGGGTCTCCTGGTGAAGCATCAAGTTGGATGCAAAACTCCAACTTCACTTAAAGGTCTTATTATGTGCGGATGCCAAAGTTCTGTGAATGCTTTCTTATTAGCCCTCTGAAGTGGGTGAATTCAGCCATGATGATGAATTTCTATTTGAAATGAAATTCAAGGAGCTGCTTATACTCTGTCTCCCCTGTACTCACTGGGTTAATTGAGGTGGATCTCACATTGAAAAAAAAAAAAAGTCTTCATAGGAGTCATGTGCTGATGTTCTTAATAGTGTTCACAAAGACAGAATCTATCACCTAAGAACACTGAAACTACAATAAACTGGAGGGAACTATTTCCACATCTCTCATGCTTATTGTATATAATGAGTCTCTGGGATGTCTCCACACTGCTGATAAGCAGCCTGCAGCAAAGTAGATACAGCTCATTTTATCTTGATTTCAGGCTGCAGCGCTTGACTTCTGGGACTCTGACACTTAGCATCAAACCAAATAACGCCTTTCAACAGGCACTAACTTTCCTGGGACACATCTCCACTCCAAAGTCAGATGGTCCTTGGACTTTTAGCTAAAACAAAATCCAACTTCAGTCTTCCTGCATTGCTACAGTTAAAAGATAATAATAATAGTAGTAGTAGTAACCTTGCAGTGGGTCTAGTGAACTAGTAGGTAGAGTCCAGTTGGGCTCGTGGCATCTACTGTGCTTTGCTCTGGTGGGGTCTTGCTCAGTGTACTGCGTCCAGGTCTGGAGTCCTCAGCACAAGGAAGGGCATGAACCTGTTGGAGCAGGTCCAGAGGGTGCTGCAAAAATGCTCAGAGGGCTGGGAGAACTTAGTTATGAGAAAGGCTGAGAGAGTTGGGGTTGTTCCAGGTAGACCCTTCAGAACTGAAAGGGGCTGATCAGAAAGATGGGGACAGACTTTTTAACCAGACTTGTTGTGACAGGGCAAGAAATGATGGTTTTAAACTAAAAAAGGGAGATTTTTACACTGAGGGTGCTGAAACACAGGCCCAGGTTGCCCAGACAGGTGGCAGATGCCCCATTCCTGGACACATTGCAGGTAAGGTTGGATGGGGCTCTGAGCAACCTGCTCCTTGCTGACTGCAGAGGGTTGAACTAAAAGAGCTTGTAAGCTCCCAACCATTCCATAGCTCTAGAATCTTCCATCAAGCTACTGTAACAACTGTGGCCTTCATGCAAAAGCACAGGTGGGGCTAGTTTTGGTGCACTGAATGTCTGAGTTAAGACAGTAAAAATTAGGTTGAGTCAGTTCAATTGGCTAAGCTTTATGCAAGCAGTACGAGTCCAATTGCTGTAATAAGCTTCATTCTGAACAGAGCAGAGAGGAATGAGAGGTTTAATAACAGGGTTCACTAAAATGTACATTACTACTGTATTACTTGCATTATGACCCAGTTCTGCTATTGTGAGCCTTATAAAAGATAAAATAGGCCATCAGATGGAGATAAATCAATAGAAGTAAAATTGAATGTGTTCATAATCATTTTAAGATTTTTATACAGGCAGAAGATTAATTAGACAAAGACAATTTTCAAAAGAGTCATTTTAATACAAAGTCTCAGATAAAAGGATAAATGGAGCAATGTATCATGGAGCTTGTAAGTGTGGTCTAAAAGTGCTTGTTTGTAGTTGGTTACAACAGCAGCAGGACAATTTCTGAAGGTCAGGGCAGTGGCAGTGCTGGGACTTGTGTTTACAGTCTGGCTACAATTTATGTGACTTCTCTGAGCCTCCACTTACCCAGGTGGGCAGGAAAGCTCCTTCCCCCTGGTGCTGCTCTGAACCTTGTTTGGTTGGTGTCCTTAGAGTGCTGTGATGAGTACCAGTGCAACTTGATCGTGAAGGAGAATGCTGTAAGACACTCTTATATGTTGTCCTTCTCATATTGCTTTGAATGTTTCTCCTGTGCATGGATGTGGCAGGAGAGCAGGGAGCATCCCATCAGTGCACATCCCTGAGAGGAATAGTTTAGACATCCCTGAGAGGAGTAGTTTAGGAGAATCTGAGCTGTGCAGAGATTTCACCCCAAAGTTACTGATGTTTTGGTCCATACGAGAGCTGTGGCAAAGGTTTTTAAAGCAGCAGGTGCTGAATTCTGCATGGAGAAGCCTGAAGTGTTTCTAAGCACGAATCAGTGTGTTCACAAGGAGAAGCACCAAGAGATGCCTTCATGGGCACATCTGTAATGAAGACTTTGTTCTCCATGCGCTCAGGATGGGACTGTACCAATTGCATAGTTTCTTATCGATCACACCAAACTATTTATTATATCGCTGAGTAAAGAGGTGGCATATTTCACCCTTTCCTTTATAAATCGCTTTGCTTGTATCGAGTTAATGGTTCTGTACAGTCAGAAACCAAATTTCGGCCTCCGATTTGCTCCCTGGCAGTGGTCACAGGCGAAGCTGCACAGCAAGGTTTGACACAGAGCGACGGTGTAAAAGAGCAGTGTGGTGAGATGACAATGAGTTCTTTTTCATGCTCCCAGTCTTTCCCTCTGTTTGCTCCTCTCTTACTGCCTCCACTCTACCCACGCACATCATCTCACAAAAAAATTCTCACGGAGAAAAGACTTCTATTGAAGTGAGTGTGGTTTTGCAGATAAATGTGAAGGCGAAGTCTTGCCATCAGACTTGATATCGCGGTAACAAAGCAGAGCATTGGAAACAGCAGTAACTACATGATGGTTCATAACAATAGAACATCATTATCTCAATATGCAGTAATACCTGTATATCCTAGTCCTTGCTCAGCTTCCAGGTGTTTTTTGAAATTGATGTCCTGATCAGTTAAATGATGTGCTTTTTGCAACCTGCTCCTTGCCCCAAACCTAAACAAATGTACCACACATCAATGAATAGCGAGGGCTGTAATTTCTACACCCTCCCCCCCAGCTCAATCGTCTGCAAATGCCAATTGTTTGTAGCATTTTCTTGAGCTTTAAACATTTGTCATGCAGATATAATTGAGCTGTGTGCTTTAGGTAGATATGTCAGTGGTACTGAAACTTCATGGAGACATCTACAACGATTCATCTGCTTTAAGAACCAAGTAAGACTGCCTGACTGCTCCACGTCACCCAATTCTTTATTTCTGTTACCAGTTAAAAAAAAAAACCCACCATTTTTTGCAATTACAAATAACTGGACTGTAATTACATTTTTCCCTCTTGGAAAGGAAGACAAGTAGAGGGCCTTTTCATTTCTCTATTTCCTAGTAATCAATTCTGGATAGGTATGTGCTGTTCCAAAGTTTGAAGACTTTGTTTACATGTAGCAAATGTGAAGTGTGCTGGCATGGAAGCTCATGTGCTTCATATCCCAACATGGGAGCAGATTATGGAGATCTGAAGAACATGTAAGGATGGCTGATGAAAACACTTTTGTCCAGAGAAGATGGGGTTTGTTTTGTAGGAGCATGATGTGAGGGCGAAGGCTTGCATGGAGAATGCCCTCATTGCTTTTATTTTACATGACTCTTCTGTACAGACCTTGTTTTCTGCTTGCTTGTTGTGTGGTTTATGCAGATAGTTTTATTTTTACCAAGAAAAAAAAAAAATCACATTTTTTAACGTTGTTCTGAACTCAAATATATCAGTGGTGACAATTTTCCATGTACTGTTCTGGAAATAATTTGAACATTTGCATGTGAAAGTACCTGATGTGTCAAAAGACTGTCCTCAACTTGTCACCTTGGACTTCCTACCTTTGCATTAAACATTCCTGCTACTATGCTTAAAGGTAAATAGACAATCTCCAACATTCTCCATCATGTGGTGATATAAAGTAGAAATGTTGTATACATAACTAGAAACACAAAACTGGGGTTTTTTGTGATTGTTTAAAATGGTGCTTTTTTTTCTGGAGGAAGGACAAGGTAAACAGTGTTTGGAAACTGCTTTACAAGTGATCATCTGAAATTTAAATGAATTCACCTTGGCTATGGTTGCATCACTTTGCTTTCTGATTTCTGCACTCATTTGGGCAGTCAACTTTTACTGCTGAAATACGAAGCCAAGCTGCATTTGTCACAGTGTGAAATCAGCTGCATAGACTGTAGAAGAAGAAGGGAAAGCAGAACTAATTGAATTTTAGATGTTTCACAAAATCAAGGTGGGGGTGAGAAGTGGTTCTTTCATTGATGCTGAGGCTCCACTTTTGTAGTAAACACTCAGGGAAGTCAGGGAGTGCCTGTGCGTGCACAGGCTGCAGGAGCTGGCATCAAAGAACATTTGATGGTGACTCGTAAGAGTAGAGGTTGCGAATAATCCAGCAACTTCCATGCTGGTTGTGTGCACTCCATAGGTTTTCTGGAGTCCCAAGCCTGTAGCCTTTGGTTGGTTGTATCCATCTTATCCTTGAACATTGTTGTGATACAGAGCAGAAAATTTCAGTTCCAGGGAGTGGGGGAAAAGCATTTTGTGCGTGACACTAACAAGAATATGATGCATTTAGCTGTGTATGTTGTGTGTGTGTGTGTGTAAATAAGGTTAAAGTAATAATGACTTTGCAGAAATAATAAGCAAACACCCTTCACCCCAAGCAGCTAAATTTACAGTGCCTGCTGTTGTTGTTAGACATTAAGTTGTTTGTCCCCAGTTAGCATTTACATAATATGAGATCTTACTGTTTTCTACATCTTTGTGACTTTTGCTCATAAAAGAATTCTGGCATTGTGCTGGCTATGATGAAAGATGTCAAACTGTTCATAGTGTCTAAACAAAAGGCTCCTTACATGGCTTTGTGTTTTCATTATATACATATTATTACAGCACAACCTCAGCTGCAGTAGCATGGTACTTTGCAAAAAAACCAATCTTTCCTTTATTTAGGTCTGGAATCAAGTCTGAAGTACTCCTGAAAAATATTCCCTGTGTTTGGGAACTGGTTTTGGTGTTGCTTTCTGCTTCCCCACAGGTATGTTCAAGGACATGGAGAAGTGCAGGAAATAGCATTTAGTTTTCTCAGAAAGAGCTGGTGGAGAAGTTGATTCAGGCAGAATGAAAGTACGTACTTTATAGTCAAAAGATGTTGTAAGGGAGAGCGCTGCTCTGTCACCTGCTGTTGCAGTCACTGGAGTTTAATTTGATCTTTTTTAATATCATACCCAGGTGTCTCTGTCTTGCAATGAAGTGGTTAGCATAAATCTGCCATGTGCATTGGTATTTCATTTTTATTAGCTTTTATTTAACTTGGTAAAAGGTAATCTGTTTTTGTTAATTGAATCGCACTCCCTTCTCCTTCTGTCAGGGGCAAAGCTTCGCTTGGAAATTGTATTTGAGAGGGGAAAAAATCCCTCCATAAACAGCAAACAAAACTAAAAATCTAAAACAGTGATATATCTGAAAGCCAGGAGCTTTGTGTGTGTTCCAGTGTATTCCTTGCCACTGTCTGTAGTAGCTACTCTAATTGACTCTCTCAGTGACTGCTAGTCCTATAATCTGCTTGAGTGCTCTCTTTCTGTCTAGGTAACAAAGCAGGTAACCCTAACCTGCTGTGTGTTGCATCTCTTAAAAAATTTACATCACTTCAAACATGTTTTGAGATGGCTCTTGAAGGGTCACCAGCTGGAAGGATGCTCTGGCCATTCCCCATGGAGCGTGGCCATGCGAACTCCAAGTGGTTTGTGTGGAGGTGCCTTTGACTGTTTACCAAGTGTCTGAGTCTTGCCTGAGCCTTGCTGAACAGGAACTGATGCCTGTTAAAAATAGCTGGTGATAAATTTAAGAAGAATTTGTAGTACTGGGTGGCATTCAGAGATAGCTTTTGGATGATAATCTTCAAGTTTGCCCAGTGCCAGAGCTGAGCTGTTATAAACCATTCAAGAGTGGCTGCTACAGCTGATTGATTTTTTTTTTTTTTTTTCAGAGTGGCCAAGACCTCTGAAAGGGAGTGAGGAAGATTTGAATTCCGACAATGGTTTATTGCCTTGTGCAGTGGGAAGTAAATATTGATACAGAATGCTTATTTACTGAGCAGGGGTAGTGTCAGCAGAATTAAGGTGTGTACTTTGCTCTTCATTTTGGAGAAGAAATAGAGGAAATTGATAGAGTTCAGAGTGATGTATGAGACAGCGTAATTCAACCCTTCCTGTTTATTTTCTTTTCCTCTCTTGAGAGGTGTGACTGAGCAGTAGCATGAAACCAATCTCCCTAAAATCCATAGATTGTTTCTTTTCTTGGCCAACTGCCAAATGGTGTGATGGGGGAAGGGGGAAAAGGAAGCCTTCTTCAGCAGGGTCACATTGGCTCTGTGTCTACAATGTGCTGATTTCTAAAGGGGTGCACATGTGGTCATCTTCTTTAGTCCCTTACTGAGGTGGCATCACCTTGTCAAGGGACTCCACAAGGGAAAAAACCTGCCAAGAATCCAAGTGCATTGGTAGTGCACTTAGTTAGCAAAGGCCACCAACCTGTCTGGGTCACAACAACATCAGGGAAGAAAATAAGGCAGACCCAGGGGCAGAGCCCTGGATCCACCTCCCTACTGCAGTGCCCCCCACCCCCATCCTGGGCAGCAAGGCTCGCCCTGGTTTGTGGAGAGCACACTTCAGAGTTAGCAGCAGGTGCTGCACACATTTCACAGCCTGAGAAACATACCCCACAGCAGAGGGAAAAAAAATAAAGCCAGGGAGTTAGTGTAACTTTTCCACTACTCTGCTAGTAATTGCTGCTGGATCAATGTCTTGTATTAGCAGGACTCTGCTACAAGGGGAGTTTCAGCAGCATTGCAGTGTAGGCACTTCCACTGGGAATTAGCACAGTCATAAATGTAGGAGAGCTTTAAAAAGAAGTAGCAGGGGGAAAGTATTGTATATCTGTTAATTATAAACCATAGATTGTACTTGCAGAAGCACTGTTGGGAACAAATAGCTTGTATTGTCCTATTTGCAGCAGCACTTTAGAGTATGAAAACTGATTTTATTTTAAAAGGCTATTTTATTTTCAGCATTACTTCACTCAGCTTGATCAGGAAAGTGAGACTGGAGAGGCTCACCTTCTAGTAGTCATGTATAGAACAATGCTTTTGACTCAGTGCTGGTAGCAGTAAAGTGATATTTTTATGATGATAGGCAGTAATTAAGATCAGGGTTTCATTGTGCTGAGCACAGTGAAAACACATGCAAACAGACTGATAACCTCAAATTGTTTGCATTGTTAAGAGCTGAATAGTGCAATTGTCCGTTTGAAAAATACTGTCAGGGGTTGCTCAGGCTTTGACTTTCTCCATGTACCAAAAAGAATATAAATAAGTGCATTTCAGTATCCTTGGGTGGGGATGGGAGGAACACCAGTGAAGGAGACACTTGCACTAAAAAGGAGGTTTTAATTATGCTAGAGATAACACACTGCTTTTTCCCCACAAAAGTTCTGCCTACAGTCAGGATTTCAAGCACTCCTTTTTCTGACAACCCACCCTCCAAAACTGGGCTGCCAATTAATTGTATTTGTACGTTTTGATGCTTAAAGGCTGATATTAAGCATCTGCTCCCTTACTGTTTAGCTACCAAAACAGCTACATTGTAGTGCTGAACATTAACAAAGTGTTTGTTCAGAGTACGTGCAGAGGAGGTTAGAGAGCCTAGAAATTTTAAATGCTAATTTGTCATCACAGATTGTTTATCTAATTTTTTTTTTTTTTTTTAAAATTCATGTTATAAGAGCATTTTATGTAACCATGAAAGAGAGATATTTATCACACATGCCCCTTCTTGGCCCTAGCCCATAATCACTCTAGTAAGAGTTGAATATCAAAGCTGGGCAATTCACAAACTGAGATATTGACAGAATTTTGTGGAACTTTACTCCCCCCAGTTGCATCTTGGACATGGTTTTTTAAATACTGCAGTCCTTCCAAGTTGCTTAAAAATAATTTTCTACCAAATTGTGCAAGTGTGCTAAGATGACTCGTTTTCTGCAAAATTGGAATTACTTATGTGCTCATCTCAGTGACTAACTGCAAAATTATCAAATGATGTGTTTTAATCCAATTACATTCCTACTAGAGTGAAGCTTGCCTAACACTTCACATGTGTACAACCAAGGCTTTGGNATGCTCAAGCACCTCAATGTCCTTCTTAAATTGAGGGGCCCAGAACTGGACACAGTACTCAAGGTGTGGCCTAACCAGTGCAGAGTACAGGGGGAGAATGACCTCCCTGCTCCTGCTGGCCACACTATTCCTGATGCAGGCCAGGATGCCATTGGCCTTCTTGGCCACCTGGGCACACTGCTGGCTCCATGATTTCTTTTTTTTGTTACAAGCTCAACAGTTTTTAAAGATTTGTCAAGTTATCTTTTAATGTTTTTTTTTGAGGACTCAAAGACAGCCATAAGAAAAAACAGTCTGATGGACTAACTATTACACTAAGGGAAATTATCAGTGATACCAAAGTGCTACAAAATTATTCTAATTGGTGGCATCTGTATTAAAATACTTAGGAGGTATGTGCGGCCAGAGAGAGAAAATTCATAGCAGTCACAAGATTTCATATCTTTAAATAACAGTTCAGAGTAGTGGAAAATAAGAGTGAATCTCTGCTTTTTTACAGCCTTGTTTAAGAGATGTGCAGCTGTACAGGGTGTACGACATTAAAGATTGTAGGATGCTCTGTAAGGGCTTCTGGTTATACATCTATCTGATCAAAAACCCTTTCAAGAAGTGCAGAATCTAATTATGTCACATTACTTTTTAAATAGCTTCATCTGTGCACATGCTGCGACCTTATTTTCGGCTAAGGATTCTCAACACTTTCCATTGTAAGACTTTCTTTCAGTTGCCTGGAACTTTAGCAAGTGGAAACAAGTCATTGACTTGAGTATTTTGTGTGGCATGTGCTTGACTGCTGGGCAGTTTCTGGAAAACCTCAGTAATGGTTGTCCTGTCTCAATAAGGTGCTTTGAAAAGCCATCCTGTTTTTCCAAACTTGTGACACGTGTTTGCAGTTTTTAAGGTCTTGCATGATGCTGCTTTGATGCAGGAACTTAAGATCTGGCACAAAGCTGGAGAATCATAGAATCTTAGAATAGGTTGGAAGAGACCTCCAAGATCATCCAGTCCAACCTATCACCCAACCCTAGCCAATCAACCAGACCATGGCACTAAGTGCCCCATCCAGGCTTTTCTTCAACACCTTCAGGGACGGCGACTCCACCACCCCCCTGGGCAGCCCATTCCAATGCCAATCACTCTCTCTGGCAAGAACTTCTTCCTGACATCCAGCCTAGACCTCCCCTGGCACAACTTGAGACTGTGTCTCCTTGTTCTGTTGCTGGGTGCCTGGGAGAAGAGACCAAGGCTAAGTATGTGCTGTTTCTCACATAAATTGTAACCAGATTTTCTCAGCCTTTGAAAGAAAAAAAAAAACAAAACAGCTTGTGTAAACATGGTCAGTAGAGATGGAGTAAGCCACAGATTCAGTGGTATAAACCAGACAGGATGGGTCCTGCCTTTCTTTTTTGCTGTCACTGATGCCAACACAACTGTGGTATTGAGAAGTACTCCAGCAAAAAAACTCAAACCCAGACAATGTTAGGTTTGAACTGATTAAATTTCACCAGGTAAAAGCCAAAATTTAGGTAAGATGAAATCTCACCTACTCTGCTCTCTGCTATGAGGTCTACAGGGAGTGGACAACATTCTTTCTCTGTTGTCTGTGTGATGAGATTGCTTTAGGACGTCTCCCTTGAGGGCAGTCATAAACTATATAAATATCAAAACATATTGGATACTGTAGAAAGGATTCCTTAGCACAAATACAAATCTATGTCTGCTCCAGATACTTCTATATCTATATGTGCCCTTTACATTATGAGCTTGAAATATCTGAAAGAATTATAATGAAGAAAAGCTAATTATAAAGCAGGGAATAAAATAGCTTATTCAGGTGATGCTGTTTTATTACCATCTCATTATGATTAAATAATTCCTATTAAGTTCTGGATCAAAGAGAAATTTCTCACAGGAGAGTTTACAGAGTAGTTTAATGGAGTCTATTTATTGTGTAATCCCAGGGTGGGTATTGGCTTTATGCTGTCATATTAACTTATTGTGACAATTCTATGCAGTGCTCCTCTATGAACACTGGAGAGTACAGGGGTGGGATTTTTTCCTTCCTTTCTTTTGTCCTTCATTTCCCCCCCACTTTTTCTTTATATATATATATAAAAATTTTTTTTTTTTTTTTTTTAAAACATTGCTGTCCCACAGCCTGAAGAACACAGCTGGAATTCCACCTTGCTGGAATATTTTGATCCTGAGCTGCTCTGGCTTTAACCAAACTGACATAAGGCTGTCTTAAGGCTCAGATTAAGAAAGAAATATGGTTATCTTTTCACCTTCTTTATGCTGATTTTTGCAAGGAGAGAGGCACAGGTTCTGCCCATCAAGGAGATAGGGAGTGTTTGACTTTAAAAATAAATAATATCCCTGCAGAACTGTGCATACACTTACTTCTTATGCATGATAAGCTCTTGGCACTTTCTTTTTGTTTGGAGAGCTAAGGAAGGATTGTGTTGGTTTTGGGGGGGGTGCAGTGTTGGGTGTTTTTTTAAAATTTTTTTTTGTTTTCAGTTTGTGAAACCTTCTTTTGGGCTAAAATTTCACAATTTTGCTGTTTGATATGTTTAGGCAGAGTGACTGTCTCTGGCAGTCTGCAGTTGCTGCAACCTGGCAAGGCTGGGCTCAAGATGGGGTGGTGATGGCTGCTGAGAAAATGCCATAAACAAAAGTAACAAGTTAGAATCCTAAAAAGATAAATCAATGCAAAGGCATAACCCAGATTCTGCAGAAACAGCTTTCTGAGGTACATTTGTACCCTGCCATGCTACATGCCAGGGATCTGTTCCCTCCACCAGCCAGGGGCATTCTTTACTTGACAGCTCGATAACTTAGGGTGAAGAGCATCCCGTGCAGTGCTACTGTCAGTGTCATCCTGGAGTGACACTGCTCTACTCTCTGCTTGTCTTGCCCCCCTGCCATCTAATAAATTGATTGTACTCATGGGATTGAGGGAGCCTTCAGCTCGCCTTCAGGATCAGGGGAGCAGCAGTCTGACCTTCAGGATTCCCTTATGATCAATAATGGTTTAACCTTCCAGTTCCTGGAGCAATGTGAGTGTGAGAAAATGAGCTTTTTCACGTTTAATGTATTAGATTTTGTAGCAAATACCTTAGTGTTAGAAAAAAGCAAGGTGAAGATGCATGGTACAGATATGTGTAAGTTAAAAGGCAGTGTAAAAAGAACCCAGGAGTTATTTATGCACTGTGTCTCATTTTAAGTCCCTGAAGTGAATTTTGAGGGAAGCTGACTCATGGTGTTTGACTACTTGAGGCTGAAACACTGGGCCTCGAACCAATACCATGTGATGGATATGAACCATCTTCCAATGAAGGAAGAGCTATTGAAATACTTGGCACAAACAATTCACAGTCATCTCGATTATTGGAAATGTTTGTACACATGTTTAATGCAGATTTTCAAATGTATGTGCAATTTGCTCTGTTTAGTTCATAAGCTGAGAAACAAATATGTTGTAATAGAAAAAAAAAAAAAACCCAAAACTTTTAATGTATTTGCTCTACAGATGAATTTGTTCAGCAATAGATCTTGCCTTGCTGTTTATACTCCCCATTTCTGAAGATCTGGTTTCCCTTATTCCCTGAGGAGAAAAGGAATTATTCATTCATTCTGTTTCCAACTTTTTTAATTGCTGATTGCAGCGAGGAGATTTTTAACTGTCCTCAATTTGTTTTTAGTACCAATTATTGTCTTTCATCCTTTGTATCACAATTACAGCTCACTGGTTTTGTGTTGTCCAAACCTGGTAGCAAAGATAGCCAAGCAAAAGTTTGCATGCCTAGCACTTGCTGCAGTGCTGTTCCCCATGCAGGACACCTGCCAGCCACATTTGCACATGCAAAGGCTTGACCTGTTTGTGCATTTCTTTGACGTGGCTGCATTAATTAGGGACACAGCTCTGCGAGCCGTGGGGAAGTGCAGCATGCTTCAAGGAGATCCTGGTTTGATCAGAAGTCCTACATTGCTGTTGGATTGGCTTCTTCAGAGCAGAGCCAGCTGGAATACAGTACTGTGGTTCACAGTTAATCTTCTAAACAGGGCCCAAAATTAAAATTGAAGCCAGGCAGAGTTTCCACAATGAAAATGTTTTCAAGCTGCTATTATACTCCAGCTAACGTTTGAGCAACTGTGTTACAATTGCAGCTACACAATGACAGCTACTGCAGGTCAGTACTTACCTCCACAGCCTAACTAAACTCAGTGTGATAATTTCATAGCTCTCCTGACTCACCTTAAAAAGACCCCTCTTTGCTTTTCCATAGAGAACAACCTGTGCAGTGCCCATTTTTCCTCCCCAACTTTCCTAAGGCTAATTGCCTTCAGTGCCCTTAAGATTTAGGAAGTTTAGATGTGTAAGTGTGGCTTCACTGCACTGGCATTATACAGGCTGCACCTGTTGACATGTATCTGGTTAGCTGCTTCTCAGCTAATTACTTTTGTGCTGTTACTTGT
The DNA here is from genome assembly GCA_013399055.1 of Ramphastos sulfuratus. Taxonomy (NCBI): domain Eukaryota; kingdom Metazoa; phylum Chordata; class Aves; order Piciformes; family Ramphastidae; genus Ramphastos; species Ramphastos sulfuratus. The sequence continues at coordinate 162,912 of WBNM01018646.1, read as the reverse complement.
GTTGGTGCTCTGGACATAGGCTCCATCTCCAAGACCAACTCAAGCTCCTCCTTTTAGAAGAAATGCCTCACTTGGGCTGATGGTTGTGTTATGGACTGTTAAAGGTTTTGTGTTTGTGCAAGTCACTGTAGTTTCCTGGCTATTCTATCATGGAGCAAGCCTCTCTGAAGACTTCTTTGTGTGTACATAAAGAAAAAAGTACTTTTGTGTACATGTGTCCTGTTGTGCAGCGATACTTGCTGGAGGGTCCTTTGGAAAGTATTGTGTGTGCAACAAGAGGTTCAGGATATGCTGGGTAGTTAATTGTTATATTTTGGATGAAACTTTGCTTCCTCCAAAAATTCTGATAGTTTCTCACCTGGAATGAGTGTCTAAGACCCAAAAGCCTGTATGAGAAGAAAGCCTTTCGTGTCTAAGGACTTACAAGGAGGACTTGGGGACTGACTGAATATTGTGAGTTCTGCTCTGGGTACCCAAAGCTGGAAGTTTACTCAATACTGAAAACCTCAAAATGTAAGTGCCTTTGCAGAGCCATCCATTCACCTAACTTTGCAGCTTCAGAGCTGTAAAAGCATAACTGCACTACTTTACCTCCCAAGGGTATTGAAGGAATGAATGTTTTGCAATACTACAGACAGGAGAGGTGGGGCGTGGAGGGGTAGGGTAACCAGTGGAAGTGGAATACCCAGTACTACACAGCAGGGAGTCTGCAGAGAGCTAAACCTCAAACTGTTGGGAGAAAGGATGAGGATGAAACTCCTGGCAGCTGAGATGAGAAGGACCAAAAAGCCCCCATGACTTGGCAGGGGCTGAGGTTAATGCTTGCTGAATAGAGCTGGAAATTGGACGTGGTAACTTCCTTCCCCCAGCATCACTCAGGGAAGCACGATTTTTTTTTAAGGAGGATTTAGATAAAATTGCTTATTAGTAAAGTGAGGATTATCCAGGATTTTAAAGTTTGTTCTTATCTCTAATGTTGTTCAAGTGTGCAAACTTGAGGATGTTTCAGTCGTTCATCATGGATCTTCAGCTGTGAAAAGCCACAGACAGCCTTACTGGTCTGAAACCTGTCTGTACCTTGAGGGCTTTTACAGCTATGGAAGGTTCATAACAGAACAGGAAGAAAATGGCTACAGAGTTTGTAGAGAAGAGAATAAAATTCTAAGCCAGAGCATCTTCCTTATTGTTCTTTGATTCTTTTATTACATTTTTTTCTTCTTTTTGGCATCAAATGGATTCTTTCAGTTTTGAAGTGCATGATTTGAAATGGGCCTTTTTATAATGTGAACATTTTTGTTTTCCCTTGAAGTGTCTTTCACTTAAAACGATCAAACCCTGACAGCTTCTCCCCACACTTGCTTTTGCCATTATCAGCCACTGTGTGCATTTGACATCAAAAAGACCTCATGGCTGTGTAAACACGAAAAGTCTTGCTGCTGCTGCTGTTGTTTTGCCTTTCAGTTGTTTGGAGCTCTGCCCCGTGCTGAAATAAAGGTAGGGTGAAGTGGATGTGCCCTTGTTCTCTTCGTGAGTGATTTTGTGACTGCTTGTGTCATATGGCAGTGCTTCAGAGGTGAGTGTCAGGGCAGAGTTCCTAGTGCCCATCTGTAGAGATGTCAGACATGGACATGGCTAGAAGTCATCCATGGTGAAACCTAGAGTGGGGTTCAGTAAGCAATGCTGCAGTCTTTGCTGACAGGTTTACAGGCTAATGCAGTGTTTGTGGTGTCCCATCAGGAAATTCAGCTGACAATCCTCTTCTGCCTACAAATTTGACTTTATAATTGATTCTCCAAGTTGGCAACCAAAGCAGAAATATCTCTCTGTTGGAACTAACATTTTTTTTTCCTTCTCATCAATCTTTCTCCTCATTTGAAATGATGAAAAGGAGGGGGGAAAAAAAAGGAGTGGGGTGGGGTTGGGGGGAAGAGGGGGAAAAAGCCTAACCAAATAAAGCTTGCTGGCAAAAAAAAGGCAAAAAAGTTTTGTCAGACAAACCCTTCCATCTAACCTGATACAGGATAGTTCATTACAGACACTTGTGGGAGAAGCAGTGAAATGCTAAACTCAAGAAGCAGAGCTGTGGAAGGATGTCATGCTTGAGTGGTTCTCTTTGTCTTCACCTGAGAAGAATCCAGAGTTCAAAATGTGAAAGCTGCCAGCTCACCTTCCCTTCTCCTCCTATGAGACTAGAACCCAACTATCTCATCCTAGATCATCCTCATTCCCACACCTCTGAGGGTTTGGGAGGAGAAGAGAGTGCTTGCAGCTGCTTCTGCCACTGTTCTGCTTAGATAAAATTATCAAATACTCATTGAAGAGGCTCTGGGTATGCCATCTGCTGAGTCTGTTATATTTGGGCACATCTCAATGGGCTGAGCACCTCTTCTTGGTGCTGTTGCACTCTGTGCTGAATACTGAGATGGGAATTCAGCCCTGTTTAAGGGGCAAATTTACCGTTTGCTCCAGTGTTTCCAAAGAGCTGTTCTAGTGACATATTTGAGCTCACATCTCCTGTCTGGCAGGAGAGTGCAGGAGTTAACAGTTCTCTCTAAACTGATGTGATGCAGAGAGCCATGTTATTTTAGCCTTGGCAGCAAAGCAAGCCAGAAAGTTAGGAAGGGAAATACTAGGAAAAGAGGAAACAGGAATGTGTCTTTTTTTTAAGGCTACAGCTGCTGTCGCAGTAAAAGCTGTTATTGCTACTCACTGGCTGTCTTTTGCCTAGAGGGAAGAGTGTGTTGTATGACTGTCCTGTAATGCATCCTTCTTGCAGAAAACCTCTTTCTCACTCCTACCCTCTTCCCTCACACTTCTGCTTCTTGTTTCTTCCTTTTTCTTTAAGAACACTGTGGCGAAACCATTGCTGTCTTGGCTGCATTGTTAGTGCCCTTCCACACAAGTATAATTTCTGTCTCTTTCTATTCCATTATTGAGCAGGCATCTTGTGAGGCAGGGAAAAAATCTCCCTTTTTCAAGGTAGAAAAATAGGGTGAATTTCTTTCTTTCATATGGCATAACCCCACCAACTGAATATTATACTGCCACTGTCAGCTGTTCAGATATCTCTGCTCCATACATGACACTTTCAAAATGAGAATTTTTTCAAAGGGATAATTTGAATTCTGTTTCTCTTCTTCCAAAAGACAGAGTAAGCTTCAATTTTTCCTTTTTAAGACTCGAGATAGACTTAGATTGATTTAAATCCAGTCTGCTTCAGACAATGAAATGCAGAAGATAGTGGAGGCTGTTGAGTTTTGTTTTGTTTGTGGTAGGGTTTCTTGTTGTTGGTTTGCTTTTGGGATTGTTTGTTTTGGGGGTTTTGGCTTTTGTTTGTTTGTCTTTGGGTTCTTTAACCATCATTCTCATCCTATTTCTGTTTCCAGCTGGTAATAGTAATTTTTAATTTTAATATTTTTTTAGGAGAAGTTTATATTTCATATTCTATGCAAGTGTATTTGCACTGCACTAATGTAGTATTACTCTGTGAAATAGAAATATGGTTTAGAATGTTATTCAAGGAAATGATAGGTAATGGAAATGAACATCCTGTTGTCTCTGGCTGAATTAGCAGTGTAGCTCTGAAGAACAGCAGAAATAAAAAAGAGAAATGCATAAATTGAATAGGTGATAAAATGGAGAAAAAAGGGACTAATCTGCAGCTGTCAGAGTGACAAAGCTTAATTTCAACAAAGATGAGGAATTAAATAATTTTCTGAGTTCATGAGCATAACCTGTGTTTATAGAGGTAGCTACATGGAATCTGGGGTGGAATTTTTTTGTTTGTGTTTTTTTTTTTTTTTTTTTTTTAATATTACTGCTTACTACTACTATTAAATCTTTCATTTCACCCTCACAGAATCACATAATGATAGGGGTTGGAGGGACCTCCAGAGATCAAGTCCCAACGCCCTGCTAAAGCAGGATCTCCTAGGGCAGGCCACACAGCAGTGCATCCAGGTGGGTTTTGAAAGTCTCCAGAGGAGACTCCACAACCTCTCTGGGCAGCCTGTTCCAGTGCTCTGCCACCATAAAGAAGTGTCTCCTCATGTTAAGGTGGAACCTGCTGTCTTCTAGCTTGTAATCATTGGTCCTTATCCTATCACTGGGCACCACCAAAAATTGTCTGGCACCTTCATCTCGACGCTCTCCTCTTGGATATTTATAGCTGTTGATAAGATCCTCTCCTCATCCTTCTCTTCTCAAGACTAAACAGCCCCAAGTCTCTCTGTCTCACTTCCTTTCTCTTGTGGTGTCACAGGCTCACAGGATGTTAGGGGTTGGAAGGGACCCAAAAAGATCATCAAATCCAACCCCCTAGACAGAGCAGGACCAGACAATCTAGCTCAGGTCACAGAGGAACACATCCAGACAGGCCTTGAAAGTCTCCAGAGAAGGATACTCCACAACCCCTCTGGGGAGCCTGTGCCAGTGCTCTGTGACCCTTACAGGAAAGAAGTTCCCCTTTGTGTTGAGCTGGAACCTCCTTTGCTGCAGCTTCCATCCATTGCTCCTTGTCCTATCCCAGGGAGCAAGTGAGCAGAGCCTGTCCCCCCTCTCCTGACACCCAGCCCTTAGATATTTATAGATGTTGATAAGATCCCACTTCAACCTTCTCTTCTCAAGACTAAACAGGCCCAAGTCTTTCTGTCTCACTTCCTTTCTCTTGTGGTGTCCACTCATAAAATCACCTATCTGTAAAATGCTGCATGCACTGAAGATGATCTCCTGTTTGTCATGATATTAATGAAGCAGATATGTAAACCATGCATTTATTTCCTGTGTAGTGTGTCTTTCTGTGTCTTGGAAAGTGATTGTGATCATGAAATGATAACATTGCCACCCTTTTTCAGCTCCGTACAAGACTAACCACATTTTATGGTCACGCGCCTCAATTTGACAGTGTAAGGCTGCAATTCCTCAAAGTTTAAGCTTATACTTAACTTTAATTATGTACTTAGTGCCATTCCTACACAGCTAAACGTTTTGACATGTGCTTTTGTCAAGCACATATACCTAAGCCGATGGGGTTTAGGCATATGCTTCAGAATGCTTTGAATGCATGAAAGTTCAGCTCTCAGTGAAAGAGGTGATTTGGGGCAAAAGCAGCCTGTGTTAAAAAACACTACAAGCAAACAGAAAACCCCATGGGTCCTTACATGCTTAGCACTGCAAGGATTGAAATGAGTTTCTCTGTCTTTCTACTTTCAATTGTTATTTAGATGGTTTATAAATTTGGAGCATGTTGTAATTTAGCAGGGGAAGTGCTGACCATCAGCAGGCGTTTGAATTAGGAGCAGATGTTACCGTGCTGATCAGAGAGTTTGCTTTTAGTCTTGCTTCTCAGCACTGGAAACCAGGGTCCTCTCTCGAGGCAGAACTAGCCAACAAAAGGCAACTGCCACCAAGTGAAGGTCGCCAACGTGCATAGCAATGTCCAGCAGCATAACTTTGCTGAACATTTAATACAGGAAACAATAAATAAAACATTCCCTCAGTGAGGGTGGTCCCATATATTTCGTATTCCTAGGAGGTAGCAGTTGCTATGGAAACTCCTCATTTACTTGCCTTTTTTGTTGTTGTTGTTTTCCCATATATTGATAATTATATTAAGCAGCATGTAAAGGCTGCTAGCTGGTGCAGAGCTGTGCTGCTGTCCTGGAGCTGCAGTCCCTTCCTGTGTTTGCAGGTGTGCTGTGCTGTCCTCCATCAGTGCAGACTGGCCAGTCACAGAGCACAAAGCAACACTGAACTGTACAATAATTGTGTGTATTTGGTTGTGTTCATGTAGCCTTTCCCAAAAGTTGTCACAGCACCTGCTTATGTCTCTTCTGTGCTCAGCCCAAGTCTAAGAATGTTGCTTTTGGAAGTGTTCTCAGAGGTGTGCCTTCCATACCCTTGCTGGCTGCTTCTCTGCCTGCTGGGCTAGTTAATTTTACACAGCCTTGCTGGGAGGAGAACGTGAAGTTCAAATGGGAATATAAGAACAGTGAAGCTGGGCTAGGAGATTTGTAAGCTGAGTGTGTGTTTCTTCATGAGCATTGCCAGATTTGTAAGGCTATGCCTCAGCATTGTAGCTTAGTGCCTGCTGCCTCTGGGGACTTCCCATTTGAATATATTAAAGAAAAACAAGGCAAATGAGCCAGCATCTACCCATCCTCCTTTGGACCAGAAAGCAAGCCTTCTGACTTGAGGATGTTGCATCTGCTCAGCAGCATGTCTCAGCACCACATTTGAATACTGGACTGTTAAGTAGAAGTGTAACATCTATCAGAGAAGAGCTTGCCTTTCACTGCAGCTTCTGAGAGAGTCTGTGTCATGGATCTGATGCATCTTTTTCAGTGTTTCATTTATTATTGTCTGTTTAGTTTTTTGGTTGGTTCTAAAGCATGGCTGTAGTGCAAGCCAGGGCTCTCTATCACATCTCCTGTTCAGAAATGTGGGCTGGTCTCACTCCTGGTGTCTGCCTGCAGCCACTACTGTCTCTGTGTCTAGGGGAGAGCAGGATCAGATGGGTACCTACCCTGTGCTGGAGGCCCATGGGAGAAGAGTCTCTTCTCCATAAGCTGTCATTAGTGATGAGTCTAACACAACCTAAACTCCTTCCCAGTTTTGGGGTAAGACTGGTGGCAGGGACTTTATCTCTCATCGGAAAGCCATTTGCTGTTGGTAAATATTCCATCAGTTGATTTAATCCATGCTGTATAGTCCTCTCTCCCACAGCTATGGGTGCAAGTACCCGTTACCACAGTATGATGGGGTGTAAAATGATTTTATATATTCTCAGCTTCGTGGCTAAGTCAGCAACCTTAATTGCTTTGGCAGCATTCCAGGAGTAATGGAATCGAATGGCTTCGCTGTTATCACACCAACTTCCAGTTGCATATAGTCTTAATCATGCAAACAGGATATTCAGTTTAAAGCTCTTTGCCAGTCTCTTGAAAGCCATTTTGTCTCTGTGCATCACCTGCCATGAGTAACATCTCTTCCAAAAAGAAAGTGTACGTGGGAGTGTAGGAAGGGGATTTGACCATTTTGCTTGCATAAAGTAACTTGTTAATTGTATATACCCAAATACCTTTACTGTTAAAACAGTTGTTTCATACTGAAATCCTGTTAAGAGGCAGGGTGGGGGGAGAAAGGGGGTGAACTTTCACCTGCTCATCAGAATCAGCAAATTATTACAGAACTATTTATAATCTGTCTGGGTTTTTTTAGGTTTTTTAGTGTTGAGTTGACTGATATAAAAGTGGATGTTTCTGATTGTAAAGTTCCTAGCAGTAAGTTTTAACAGGCAGGAATAATGCTTATTTCATCAGTGTCAGAGTCTTCTGTTCCTTTCACAGCCGTGATACATTACCCTTATGACAGTGTAAACACAGCACTATTCTCTTTAATTTTAGTGATAAAAATAAATTTTAAAACATCTGTGATTTGTTGCTGCTGAGAGAAACGGCTAAGATGTTTTAGTGAATGGCCTACTTACAGCTATATGGCAGAATAATGCTAGACTGAAATAATTTCTTACACATTGTGTGATTACAAGTAATCTTGGAAATGTAAATTGCCCTTTTGTAATGTTTATTTCAGTGGAGCTACAGAAATGGTACATTTATTTTTTTTTTTTACCCTAATCCTGTTACATTACAGACACAAACCCAAACCCATTTATTGCAGCGTGCAGCACTAATTTTTTACAACTGTTTGAATTATGCTAAGTGACCCAGTGCAGTCTGAGGAACATCAGCAGAGGTTTTGACCTTGCTTCTTTCTTCCATCAGCAGAGTTGAAATTAAAGTATCAAGAGAAACAATTTCTGCAGCAAAATTGTAAAAGTTAATAGAGTTGAAGCTACTTTTGCATTCATGTTCCCGTTAAGTCAGTTCTATTCATGTTACAATTCTGAAGCAGATGAAAAAAAAAGAAATAAAGCTACCACTTTTTTTTCTGTCTTTGATGTAACAGATAAAACAGAAAAGCTTTAAATTCAATTTCTTAAGTCCATATTTAATTTGTATTTAATGTAGCAGGTATTGTATGTTAATGAAATTGAAGATTGCTATTGAAAATATTTATTAAGAATTAATTGCTTTGTGGTTTTGGCAGTTGTCGCCTGATGTATTTAGAAGGGCTGTGTAGTACAGGCCAGAAGAACATATTCTGAGCTAGTTTCTGTCTCAACAACCTTTCTGTGATTTAGTAGCAGTATGGTAGAATTTTGCTTGTCTTACATTGTGTAGCAGTGTTTCTTTTACTTAAAATGAGTGGATAGCTCACAAGCTGTCACTTCTCAAAACACATGGGCAGGAGATATTCATTCAGGCTATGGAAGTGCTTCCTTCTCTATAGTCATTACACAGGGAACTGAGGTCTACTGAGTTGCTGAGTACCTGCCTGTTTGCCTTACCCACTTGTGGGGGCACCTTTGATGCTGCCAAGTCACCAAGCAGTGCAATCCACCCATTGCAGAGCTCACCACTTCAAACACTTCCGGATATGGGATCATCCATTTGTTTTTATAGTGTTAGCTCTGCTAATGAAACATAGGAAATGGTTATTTAAGACTTCTCCATCCCATATAGTCTGTGTGACCAGATGCAAAAAACATGCAAAGTTGTCTGCCTTGGGTAGTAAAGGAGAATAAATTTTAGCTCCCAGATAGCAGTGTCTTTGCCTCACACCATTGAGTTGAAGTAATGCTGGGCTATGACATACCAAGCTGCCACTGATGGCTGCAAGAGAAAATTCAAAGAAAAAAATGTTTTAAGAAGACTTAGTAGTCTGAAAATATGTATTTTTAAGGATGTATGCAGAAGGGGAAATTGTACTTGTCACTATCTGGATCAATACTTTTCAACAAACCATAATAAATGCTACTTACTGCTACTTAGTAGAGCATAATTAGTATTCAGTAAACCAATATTAAAATGTATGCTGTGCTTTAAACTGTTTGACTGTATTAGCATTTAAATACCCTATTGTGTATTTGCTATTTCTTCTCTTCTTATAAAATCGTATTCTCCAGAGTTCAAAATGATTAATTTCCTTTAGAATATGTACAATGCAAGGATTTAACAATTCCTTGTATTTAATAATTGCTCAGTAGCCAGGCTTATTATTTTGCATAGGCACTTGGGTACGGAGTCATCCAATATTAGGTCAATCATGCTAATAGCGCAATCTGCATAGCGCTTCCCTTCTCCTCCAGTCCCCGGCTGGGGAGCGGCTGGCCGGGGCGGCCGGGAAGGGCTTCCACTGAGCAGGCAGTGTACGAATTCATTTCACATGTCATCCTTCATTTTCTGCCTACGAGAACAATTGACAGCTGGATCAGGGGCTTGACATGTCTTCGGAGAGTTTTGCCCTCCTTGACATTTGCAGACAATAGTACGGCTCTGTCTGACAAACAAAACCTTTTTTTTTTTTTCTTTCCTTTTCTATTTTTTTTTCCCCCAGCAAACTGACTTTCACTTCTCTGACTTGCTTTACGAGCAGCTATTCCTTCTGTTCACAGGGGGCATCAAACACCACCAACGTACTTTTAACTCAAGCCCCAGGTTTAGCCTCCACTATGTGATGAAGGGGCTTCATCCCCTGTGATGTTTAATCAAATATTTATGCAAAGTCTTGTAGAACTCTTAGGAAAGTCTATTCCCTCTTTGTCTCCCTCCCATATAATTTAATCTTTTTCCCTCCTCTCTTAACTGTGAAGCGAGAAAGAGCTTTTAAACTCATTGTATAGGAAGGAAACTGTGGCCTGTTAAGGGATCAACACCGAAAGCCTGAAATATGGCTCCTTTGCCACAAGTCTTGGAGCACAGGGCCAATTTAGTGCAACTTCTATGACTTGGTCAGCAGTTTCTGGGTAAGGAAAAACCCCATAGTGGTCTTGTTGTTAAACCACTCATGTCCTCTATCAATGGATGTGGTTTGGAGTTTTCCCTCTCCTCATTTGGGGTTTTTGCTTGTGAGATGCTGGTGCCCCCTGTCAGCCTTGGCTCCCCATGTTCCTGCTTCAGGCAGGTAGGCAGGCATTTGTTGCTGTGAGGTAAGAGTGGAGAAATGGCCTATTAGCCTAAAAAAAGGCCAAAAAGTCAGCAGAGGTGGGCAGGAGTGTTTTGGTCGGAGGTAGATAGGCAGCCCAGCTCCTTCCTCAGTGCTGCTGAGGAGAGTGAACAGGGAATTGAGCAGAGTTCAGCAAGTCCACAGTCACAGGCAAAATGCTGTGATTTTAATCTGTCAGTGGACTTGAGGAAGTATAATTAATGCAAACAAACCTTTGTTTGCCATGTAGGCTTTGCTGTGGTTGAAGTTTGGAGATGGGAATGTTTGCTTATCCCTCCTATTTCTAGGGACAGGAGTTGCTTCTCCACTTAAATAGAAGTGTGATTCAGCTTTTTAGCTAGACACAATTAGTAATTGTTAGGAGCAGCTTCCAAGCTCAGCATTTTTAAAAATACACTAAAATCCATCTTTTCTTTGATCCAGACATAGAAGCAGTTGAAAAGAGAATTAGAGATGGAGTTTTAGAAGGAAGAGACAGGCTTAATAAAGGCACAAATGTATTAAAGTATCCTGTGAAGCATTTTTTACTAGAATGATATGTGTGAGTTTGGGTGTTTCTGTATGATGGCATGGGTCAGTATCTCTTCAAGCACTGAGCAGTTCATTTGTGCCCTTCAATTCTTTGCCTCTTCTGCCAGAGGGAGAAGAGACTGCAGGGGGAAGTCACCACTCTCTCTCAGGCTTTTTCCTTGACTTGTTCTCTGCATAGAGCTCCAGATATAAGTGATCCTCTATTAATGTTTCCTTGAATGATTGATTAATGAACTTCTGAGTCTGCACCTTTAAAAAGGCTGCATCATTCCTGTGCAGCTGTTTGGCAAATAGAACTTCTGCCTGCCTTGCCTGCATGGGGGAGTCAGGAGTTGCTCAGACCTGTAGTGTTGTGAAGATGCTGTCCAGAGGGGATATCAGAGAATCGGAATCTCAAAACAACCTGGTGAACAGCAGTATTGAGGGTTGTAAATGACTGTGGAAACATGTTGCTCATGTTTTTCAGAAGGTTTTCCTTCCTCACCTGCAATCTAATCAAAACTCCTGCCATGCTGCATGATATTCGCTCTTCTTAGGCATTTGTGTGGCAGGGATATGAGACTCCCTGCTCAGATTAGTCTCTGGGTTTGACTTTGTGTACTGCAAGTGTAACTCAAAAAACAACTATGGCCTTGCAGTAGTATTTTGTTTTTCATAAATGCAGCTTTCTAGCCTCTGTCAGTCTGTGCTGCTTAAGAAGGATAGCCCTGAACATACCTGCTGTCTACTCTGGGTGTATTGTTGATAAGTGCTCAAAGAAGCACTGCACATCCTTCTTTATCAGGGGGATTGAATCTCCGATAAGGCAAGGAACAATAGGAGTTGGATTGATGCTTGATTTGAATGAGAGGCATTCTTAGATCCTTCGGTCTAGCTAGGTGATGAGAAATAAGCCTGGCAGAAGAATTGCATATGCTGCATACCCAGCAAAACTCTGATCCCCCTCCCTGTAGGCTACTTAGCTGAGAAACTCAGCCCTGTGTCTCATGTAGATAAAATTGCCATCAAATCTGCCTGAACTCCTCCTGCTTTCAGAAAACATGTCACTGAGGGGAGGATTTAAAATCAGGCTTTAAAATTCCAGTGGTGCTGGTGGTAAAAACACACTTCACAACACCAGATTAATCAGTGAATTACAATTAATTTCCTATAGAAGCACGTGTTGTGTTCTCATTAATACCACATGACACACCATAATGAGTATTGTTATGGTGAATTCTGAATTAATTATTAATATCTTGCTGCTTATTTTAATTCCTCTGCTTGGGTCGTGTGCATCTCTGGCAGGAACCTGGTGTTACAGTTAAGGCAACTTGTGTTGTTACTTTCACTGTGATCATAATGACTGTTAGCTGAGGATCTGCTTAAGTGGAGTCTGACACTGTCTGTAATGAAAGAGAAGGTTATCCACAGCCTGTGGTCCTTCATATGCTATTGAGCATGCCCATGGGTGCCTACCTGTGGAGATGGACTCTAAAGGTAGTGAGAGTACAAGGATGCTGTTTCCTGGGTTCACCACTGGCCTGGGGTTTATGTGCACTGTTGTGTGATGGGGAAGGGTGGTGACTCCTCCTTGGTTGTGTGTAGTATACAGTGGGCTGCCTGAACTCTCCTGTTGATAACAACTGGTTTGCTTGCATGTGCAAGGAATGGTAAGGGGAGGAGAGCAACATGGCCAGAAAACAAAGAGAAGGCTAGAGGTTGGTGTGTAGTGGCTTTGACGCTGATCTACAGCATCCGAAGAGCATACCCAGGATATTATGGAGGCAGTGGATAAGGATGGAAGCAAGACATTACTGTAATGCATCAGAAATACTGCTGGTTTTTGTGGTTTTGTCAGAGATGTGCCTGTTTTCTCTATATCAGGTAATGGCAGTTGGTATTACAGAAGTTACTTTACCCATCTACCCCTCCTTGAAATATTTCCTTCATTCACTTTGGGTTCCTCCTTCTCTCCACCTTGTTTACACTAACCATTAAAATACTAATGAAATACTCTATATTATAATATAAAGTTGTTTTTCACTCCTCCTTTTCCTATATATATTTTTTTAAGTTTTTTTTTTTTTTTTTTTTTTTTTTTTTTTTTGCTTATGGTGTTTGAGTTAAATACTAAAACAAGTGAGAGAAAGCTTAACAAATACAGTGACTTCCTGAAAAATGACCTGGATTGTGAAAGCTTTTAAGGTGGAAAATGCACAGAGAATTCACTCAGGTATACATCAACTTCAGCAATATTTTAAAGACTTTAAAGCTCAGTCTCATATATATAAAAATGTTTTGGTGTCATGTTCACCAAGCAAGCAGATATTTATAATAATGAATAAATACAAATATGAAGCTGACATGCTCCAGCTGGTGGAGTGGGTAAGTGGTTAAGATTTGTGTTCAGTTTGCAAATGGAGCTGGTTTTCTCTGAAGCAAGATGAGGTCAGACTGTATCAGTTTAATAGCAAGGAAGGTGTAGACCTGGGGGTGTGTTTATTCAAGCACTTTATGTCCAAATGAGTCTTGAGGAATACCAGATCAGGCTCAGCTTTGATGAGCTAGCTTCAAATGTGTGAACTTTAATCGTAAGTGATATAGCATTAATTTTAACTGTTAGAATAAAGTAACACTTGACTAAGGAAAGAAACATACATCAGCAAATAGGATCAGTGTATGAATTAGACATCGGTTTTATGAGACACACATGATCAGATTATGATGTTAATCATGGTTAACAGTAGTAAGCAAAAGGTGCTGCTCTTCTTTCTGAAGAAAGAAAGAAAAAACAACTTCACAGTGGGAATCAAAATCCATACAGGTTGGGGTTTGGTTTGGTTTTTGGTTTTTTTTCTGCTTGTTTGTTGTTAAAGAATATACTGTAAAAAAATCACCAACCATTTCTTTCATCACAACACCATGTAGTCAATTAAAATTTTAGATTTAAAAAGATGAGAATCTTATTCATTATGAACTTTTAAAAAGAAAATAACTGCTCTCTTGAGCCAGATCAAAAATTCAGCAAGCCCACAAACATTTCTTTGGCAGTGGTCTATAGCACATGGTAGGGAGTAACAGAAGTTTGATTCTTCCCTGATAAATGCCTTAAGTGATCAATGAAAGATCCTGTTCAGAAATTCTCCACTGATGATGATCTTGTGTGAAATCCCAGTATCTGATTCCACTTATACTTGACATTGCAAATTCTGGTAGTTTTTAAAAGATATTTTGGAGGGAACGAATAGAAACAAGTAAAACACACATTAAATTGTTAAGGACACATAGATGGAGGAATGAAAAAAAAAATACTTGCTGTGGTGATGATATCAAGTAACAAAAAGTTAGCTTGTCTAGAGAGAAATCCATCTTTCTACCAAAAGCCTCGAGCTAGCTGCAGCTTTTCTGTTTTGCTCCTTGTGGCAATCAGGTTTATTGACGCAAAATCAGGCTCCTGGACGCAATTAGTATCAATGTTCTCAAACTCAGTGTCTAGAGACCTGCAAGTCCTCATTACCTTTCTGATCTTTGGTACCAACATCAGTGTATAAGGCAAGACTAATATATTTTAATTATGTATACTTCAGCATGACAGTGTTCTGTTCTCTCCTGTGGTGGAGTGGCAGGAAGCAATACTGTGTTGTGTGATGTGCTTATGCACTGTTAAACCTAACTGGGGTCTCTAATTAGAGGCAGTAATTAGTAAAAGGCATTTCTAAGCCTTGTATATATCCATATATATGTGAAAAGAAGAATATGGTGTTGGTGAGAAGAATGAAATGTTGGTGGAAAGAAGAATGTAATGTTGGTGACAAGAAGAATGCAGTGTTGGTGGAAAGAAGAATGTAATGTTGGTGACAAGAAGAATGCAGTGTTGGTGGAAAGAAGAATGTAATGTTGGTGACAAGAAGAATGCAGTGTTGATCATTCATGTTTTAAAAGAAACATTCCTCACCCTTTCTAGTTCACCACAGTGACTGATAAAAGTTTCTGCCACAAGTAATTCAAACTCAAGATGAATTCATGTTCATATCTTTTAAAGGGAAAAAAAAAACCCAAGCAAGCAAATCAGAGCAAACTCCCAGAGCCAGCCATTTCCAGCCAGTTTCTGTCTTTTCTCTATCCCAGGTGAGCTAAAGAAACTTGTTGACATTTGAATCTTCACCTCCTGATTAGCAGGCTCTACTCCCCAGCCTGAGTGAGAGCTTGAAGAGACATCTTGGCCAGACCAGATTCCTGGAGAATGGCTTGTTCTGGTGCAGAGCCAGCATGCTGGGCTTTGTGGAGGGCTGAGGATTGCTGCAGACAAACAGAGCTCTGAACCTTTCTGCTTGGGCTTGCGGGAGGTGACGCCGCTCGGATATTAATCCCTGGCTTTAAGATTACTGCGCATAATAGAGAAACCAGTTCCATGTTCTCAACAGATGGCAAATGTTTTCATCTACTTTTTCTTGCTAAGTAGGTTTTATCCTTAACAGTTTTTTATAATATTTCTACCAATTTTTCTTGGATGCAGATACTGTGGGTTTATGTCGTTTTGATTCTTACTTGGCCATAAAATTCATCTTAAATAATGTGGGTTATGCTTGTTTTAATTTTCCACTATCATTTTAACACTGGCAGCTTAAAGTATATTTATGATCCAATCCAGTGTTGGAAAATGAGCTGTAATATACATTATACTCAGTTTTCCACAATGTAAAAATATCTTTGCAGTATAATTCCAAGCAATAACTGTCCTTAGGGGCTAAAAAAGCACGTGCAGTTTGCTTTGTTTCTTAAAGTTAATCATCACAGCTCAAATGGAAACTTAAAAAACATTAAATGCCGAGATAAAATGTAAGGAGTATTTTGTGGTTTAAAACCATGAAAGATAATACAAACCATTTTATTGCAAAGGCAACTTTGTATTTCCTTTTACAGAAATACACTCCAATAACTGATGGTCATACACATCTAAAGCTGCAGTGGCAGAACACCAGATTAGACTCAGCAAACTGTACCACTCTGGATGAGTAGCCAACCGAGGAGGAAAGCGGCTGAATTCCTAATTTTCATCCAAGTGACTTGTTACTTTTCGTGCTGTTAGACTGCAGATAAGACATTGGGCAATTGAGAACATAGATTTTACTGTTGTGAGGGGTTTTATTTATTTTAAGCATGTTTTGGAAGTAGAGGGGAAGCAGCAGAAAGATAGAATGGAGATTTCACTTACCTTCATGTTTTCAACCTATGTGTGAATTTCCAGGGCTGTTAGTAGAAATCAGCCAGCCAAATGCCTGTGCAGCACTTACAGTGTTGGGCAGCCTCCTCTGACTTGTTTCCTGCATGATTCATAACTCTTTCCTTGGTATAAATAATTTGAATTCTGCTTCTTGCAGAGAGAGTTTGAGTAATGTGTCTTTAGAATGGGCTCAATCCTTAAGCAGGGAAATACCAGCACCAAAAGAAATGGCCTGGACCAGCAAGTTCTGTGTCACAGAACAGAATCAAAGAATCAACCAGGCTGGAAGAGACCTCCAAGATCACCCAGTCCAAATACTTTATTCTTGGACAGTTCTGCACAGATAAACTGTAACAGGAGCGAAGTAGGATACACAGGTTGGCTAAAATATATTTAAGATAATATATGAGAAAAGGGTGAGAATAATCTTTCTCATTAAATGAGCCCTGCAAGTAGGATGGTGTTAGTGTGGTAGAAAGGATATGTCCTGTTATTAAGTATATTCATATGACATGGAATGTCTGAGACTAAAAGCAATTTATATGTAACTTAAGGAATAATCAATACTGATTTGGATTGAAGAATGCTATAATCTTATTTTTGAAAGATTCATACAACTTGCAATTGCATGAAAACTTAATTCTATTACACTTTCCCTGTAGCAACAGACCATAGAGATTGATTATACATTTAAGAGCAACATTTGGGTGGGAAAAAAATGGTGTGCAGATATCCAGCTATCTTTTCTGTAGTGCTTTTGCATTCTTCTCTCAGCATGAATGTTTCCAAGAGGGACCACAGTAATGCTTAGACCCTGGTAGCATACTAACACCTAACACTTAGATGGCAGTTTACACCTTTGCAATACTGTACAAGTAAATGAATTTGTTTTTAAAATGCATTTAAAAGAGCTTCTTAAATATTACATACCAAAAAGGATTAATGAACAGTCCTCTTTGTAACTTACTTTTCATTTTCCAGGAATACTTGTTCAAACAAGTTCCTGCTTCCAAGGTGGTCCGTGGGTAAGAGAAAACATTTGTAAATACTCAAGCAAAATGCACTGTGTGAACAAGCATTTGCATCAGCAGAATTTTATGGCTTTGCAATCTCTTTTGGAGATTAGGGAACAAAAAGCAAATTCTATTTCAAAAGGTTACCCAACATGTAGTTCAAAGTATAAATGATACATACTCAAAGGAGTAATTCTGGGAAGTAGTATACACTGGCAGCTTTAGCTGGTGTTTGGTAGTGCATGGACGTGCCCCTTTTTTCTACTTGCTGTAGCTTGTGTTCTGGGAAAGTGTAGTTTTTATCTTGCTGGCTTGTGGGTTCCCGTTGAAGAGCCTGATGATGGAATTGAACCATCAGTGCTGCTTGCCATGTCAGTGCTGAGTAAGCCGCAGCAGAGTCATCTTATGATCAGCTAGAGTCTGCTGAGAGCAGCTTTTGCTTTTGTCCACACGGTTTCACTTAGTGATGCTGGTTCTTTCAGGAAGTTTTCTAGGTGTCTGGAAAAGCACCGTTTGGGACTTCTTATACAGAGAAAAGTCACCTCTTTGGGCTGTCTGATGAAACAAAGAGAAGTAATTCCCTTAATGTTCTGTTAACTCTGAGAAAGCAGCACAACGACACTCCAGGTAGCACACCACACCTGGGCTTTCATTTGTCTCCCTTTCAGTGCTTTCTTTTACTGCCTCATTGTATTTGTCTGAGAAGGTTTTTGTTTGTTTTTTTTTTATCACTTCCAAATTTTCCATACGTCTGGCACTTGGTAGGAGTTCCTGCACAATAGATGTGAGCAGACCTAGTGTCTGAAATCTGTCCAGCCTTCTCCAGTGCTTTATCACTTTATTACAGCAAAAGTGATCCTTAGGGGCTGGTGTGTTAAACAGTTCCCTTGGATGCACGCAGTGGGACTGTTGCTTCCTGTGCAGTGCTCTTGCACATATTTGTTCTTGGGGTAAACCTGCAGAGAAATATGGCAGCTTTACTGCACAGAAATATGGCAGCTTTACTGCACAGCAGTCCTCTGGTCGGAGCTGGGGGTTTGATTATCTGTTGTTGCTGCTGAGGTAGTGCAGGTTTCTGGGTAACTATTGGGAGAAAACAGGACATCAGCTATTGCCATATAATGTGACAGCTGGTCTGGGTCACCTGTACCAATGGTGGGTGGAAACAGAACTGGTGTGCAGGAGGCATTGCCCATGTGTTGAGAAAGATGAGGGTTGTTTAATAACTGATGCAAAAAAGAAGTGAAAACCCCAAGTAAACGTGGAAAATTTCCAGTATCACCAAGATTGCAAGGAAGAAGGAATTTGTAGAGAGGAAACTGAAGCTGAGAATGTACTTGGGAATCGTGCTTGATCTCAAGACTTCAAACCACATATGTAGTTCCCCTGCTCTTGCAGCATGTTGTCTGCTAAAGTTTATTGGTAGTTTTCCAAAGAACCCCTGCTGACCAGTTGCTGTAGATTGTGCTGTACAATTTCCTCAAGCCACAGACTAAACAGTTGAGACCATTTGAAGTCCTAAATGTAGTTAGAAATGTTTGTTTGCAGTAGACAGGAATTTTGCACAAAGGTTGCTGGACATCAGGGAAGCTGTTTATCAGCAGCTGTTTTATTTTGCTAATCCAGGAGCAGGGAGAGTTTTATTATGGACTCAGAAACCAAATCAGCTGCTACTGTGGTAATATTGTAGGTTATGATATTAAAGTATGGTTTGTATATGATGTGTAACCTTCGTTTTTTCTACTTTACTGAACATTCCTGAATGATTTTTACTTAGTGGAAATAACAAAGGGTATCCATGCTTAGGTGATTAAGAGGACCAGGCTCAGAACCTGAGCCTCAGAGATCTATTAGCCAAACAGAGACAAGGCTGTGAAGAGAGGAGTTGTGTTGCTGTCATGGGAATTTCAAGCTGTGACCATAAAATACTTCTCAGGGGAGATTAGATGTGATTTAGTCCTAGTTTAGGTTGGGGTTTTTTTGTTGTGTTTTGTGGGGTTTCTTTGTTTTGCTTTAAATATGTTTCTATGACATGAGGATAACTTCTTCATTTTCTTCTTTTAGAAGTCCAAATCTTTCATTTTTTATTGTGTTACATTCCTGAAGAGTTTTGTCTTTTAAATTCAAATGAAGTATTGGCTTGGAAATAAATGCTGAATGTCAGAAAAAAAATCAATACAAGAATATCAAAGAGCAGTAGGAATGAATGAGGCAAACATCACTGTAAATGGGAGACAAGGAAACCCTGATCATTCCAACTGACATCCATAAATTCACAGTGAGGCTGCATGTATGTTAAGTTAACCATGCATGTAAGTGTTTGCAGGATAGAGATCTGACTTAATACTGTCAGAGAATTGCATAATTAAATCCACATACAAATTGAAGTACATATGAGGAAGTAGATTAGATCTTGTTTGCCAGACTCCATTTTAAAAGTGTCCCCAAACTAATCCTCAATTGAAACCAGTTAGGAACAGATTTCTGTGTATGTAGTGCTGTATCTAAGCAACATTCTTTATAGGATATTGTCATTGGAAGGAAACAAGCTTCTCTTCCTCAAAAGTGTAAAATGGCTTGATACATTCTTCCTCTATTTTTCAACTTCCTGAAGCAAGGCGAATGCAAACAGTTGCTTGCTGTTATGGTGCAGATGGTTTTGAAGACACTAAGGCAGAGGTCAAGAGACAGTTCTTGCTCTGCTAGTGGCTTTCCAGGTGACTTTCAGCATATATTTCCATCTACTTCCCCCCCGCCCCCCTTCTTTTCCTCTGCTCTGTGTAGACACAGGTTGGGAGGGCATGGTATCCTGTGGTGTGGTTCTGTGATATGCACTGTATGCATGGCCCTTGTCCTTGCAATAGTTCTTGCTGTGTTGTAGTGGTATGAGAAGTGGTGTTTAGAGTGACTGTTGTGCTAAAGCAAAGCTCACCTTTGTCATTCACCTTTATTAGTAAAAAGTGGATTGGGCCTAGGATTTTACGGCATAATGTTATCATTGGCAGCAAAACCCTAATGAAACTGGGAAAAGCTCATGTCAAAACTAATACAGATGCATTGTTTAGGAGGACTCAGTTCTCCTGTTTTAATAAACACAAGTCCAGGCCTGCAAAGATGGGGCTTATTTCCAGTTTATATGCTCTTAAATTCCGTGATAGTCAGGTCAATGCAAAAACTCACCTTTGAACCACATCAAGAGAAACAAAATCAATAGTGTGATCCATACAGTGGCCACAATACCTTGCTTCTGAAATAGCAGCTTGTATTCTGCAGGACTGCCAGCTTTGTGTTGCTTGTAATCTTGCCACTCTCTTTTCTTTCTTGTCTTTTCCTTTTTTTTTTTTTTTTGGTGGGGGGGTGTGGGGGAAAACAATAATAAACCTATGAAGAGAGGTGGCTGTCGTGATGCTGATCTGAGGCTTGAAAAATGTGTATTGGCTTAAACACAGCTGCAGGGACCTTGCTCTTACAAGGCTGGGGTGATCTGGTTTTCAGTACTTCTCCTCCACCACCTTCCTCTGCCCTCCCATTTCCTTAAGAAGTCATACACTGAGTGACCCAGAGCCAAAAGTGATATTGTAGCACCAGGCAGTGAAGTCACAGGGATATAAATTATATATCAGGCAAGCACTGGCTATACTATAGAGAGGCCTGAAGGTGCACATTAACGTTGGCTAGCGAGTCACCTGGCTACAGCGGTCAGCAAACTGCTGTCCCAGGGGTGACAGTAATAGACAGCCCTTGGATGAGTTTGTTTGGCAGCCCACTGACCCCAGGCTCCAGTACTAATCTCTGATCAGTAACCATCTGCTCAATGCAGCCCAAACGACTAAGCACTTTTGTAACTGTCAGGGATGACCTGGAGAAACTCATGGGGGAAATAAAACTATCAGCCACTGATTGGAATACTGATAGCCATCATTTAGTGTGGTGCTGCAGGAAACCAAATTATGCCTGCGCTCCCTGCCTCACTGCTCAGCAATATTGTCAATTTGAACTTAAATCTTCTTGATCAGTCCAGGCTCAGTTTTGCAATCTTTTGTTGTATTGAATCACGCTTCCTAATGGGAGCAGTCTCCTGTAATCCACTGGCATGCATCACTCTGTAAGAAAGTACAGTTACAGGATGGGGAGTTTTACAAACAATTTGTGTGTTTACTTGCCTTGCTTGGACTAGGCTTTGGTCTGAGGTTTGTGCCAGTCTGCTGACAGTGAGAGGTATTGTGGTAGGTGCACTGTGGTGTGAATATACAAAGAAGTTGAGTCCCTGGAAATCATTGAATGTGGAAGAGAGGTTTACTTTTGACTTGTCCAACTCTTTAACTGGACTGAGGGAGCTGAGGCCTTTTAGCTTGGAGAGCAGGAGACTAAGGGGTGAGCTCATTAATGTTTATAAATATGTGAGGGGTGAGTGCCAGGAGGATGGAGCCAGCCTCTACTCGGTGATGCCCAGTGACAGGACAAGGGGCAATGGGTGGAAGTTGAGGCACAGGAGGTTCCATGTGAACCTGAGGAAGAATTTTTTCCCTGTGAGGGTGAAAGAGCACTGGAACAGGCTGCCCAGGGAGATTATGAAGTCTCCCTCACTGGAGATATTCAAGAACCGTCTGGATGTGTTCCAGTGTGATCTGTTCTAGGTGATCCTGCTCTGGCAGAGGGACTGGACCTGATGATCTTTTGTGATCTCTTCCAGCCCCTGACACTCTACGTTTCTATGATTTGCTGCAGAGACAAAGCACAGAGGCTCTTACAGCTACTTGTCTTCAGCAGGAAACAGACTTTTTGGCTGTGGCATGCACAAGCCCATGGAAGCCAAACACCTGAAATAGGAATCCTTTGTTGGTCAGCATTGGTTAGTGTATACAATTTCCTAAACATCTGTTCAGTTATTGCCATATTAAGTCTGCAGTATATTGCAAATATCTGTGTGTTAAAACAGAGATCTGTGTTTTAGATGCCCTAATTGAGTTTTAAATATTATTTCATTACCCAGGTTACAGGACACAGAGAAAAATAAAGTCATTCATGAGAACTTGGAGCCAAATACTGTAATCCTTTCTTGGTGTTTGCTCTGATAAATCTCTGGATGGCTCCTGCTGAGGGTTCTGAGTCAGTGACACAGTATATGGCTCATACAGGAAAGGCTGATAACAGCCTATTGACATCCACAGTGCAGCATTGTGGTGATCCCAGACACACAAAACTGCCCATGCACCAACACATCATGATTTTCTCTACCTTGTGAGACTGATCTTCCTGACCCTCTCTCTGCTGCCCTGCGTGGGTTGGTCTGAGACTATTCTGCATTGTCTGCAGAAGTCAGGTAGCATATGTGGCAGGTTAATAGAATATTAAAGGGTTAAAAAAAAAAGGGAAAGTTAAAAAAAAGGCAAGGTGATAAAAATATCCATGCAGGAGCTCCTTTTGTTCAGCGTGCGATGTCTGGAAGTTTTTCTTCCCAGTGGGCAAAAACCGTGCAGGTGATACACATTGGTGATGTGAAAGGGTCAAATATTGGTGCATATTCCTAGGCCTGCTGTGTTGTGAGTGGAGAGCAAGTGCTCTGTAGTCTCTCCTAAATCAAAGCACTCCGTTTCTTACAGGTGAGTCCTGGAGAGCTGTGCATTCATGATCGTGCTTAGTTTGGGGAAAATGCAAATGGGTTTGTCATGCTAAAAAGGTCACAGGAAGGAAATGGAGCACTGGAAGAAAAGCTTAAATTATATATAGCTACAGGATTTTCTTTTCTGTCATCTAATTCTTGGCATAGATCTCTGAAATGAGGTTGGTTCATGAATATATAGGGACTGAGTTATAACATATTGCTATGTCTTCTTGTTTGCATTCTTGATGCAGTGATTAGTGATAGCACATGAAAGAGTTTCTTTTTCCTGTTAAAGAGTCTCCTTGCAACTTCTGTAATCACTTGTACCTTGACATCTATTCCAAGATGCACTTAATGCCTATTTATATATATGTATATGGGTCCTCTATAGCTTGCATAGTCCTATAAATACTGAAAGGGGGGTGAATATTTCTTTCAAATGGACCATCTCAGGAAAAAAAGCTGAAAGATGAACTCTTTTCTTCTGGTTATTTGATGACCACTAAAAAAATTTACTGTAAACTCCTTGGAAAGTGAGAGGTATGGGAAGAGGGAGATGTATTTGGCTGAATTAAAATGGAGATTCAGTGAACTGAAGTGAAGAGACTTCTATGAGAGCATTCAGCACTCAGGTCAAGACTAAAGGGAGTATGTGGTGGGATGAGCAACAAGTGAACTGGAACTGGCAAAGATTTCCATGCAGTAGCCCCTGATTTTCTGTTCTGGTGCTATGTGGTGGCCCCAGTCCACGAGTCAGCTCCTGGCTGAGATTGACCATGCAGCTCCTTTAGCAAGTCTCAGGCAATCCAAGCTGAGGCTGTGCTCAGATCTTGCCTGGGCTTGTGGCCAGGGGCACTTGGATGCCAGTCGGCAGTGCTTCAGAAGGGCAGATGGAGCACAACTCTCATGCTTTTGTGTTTCCATTGCTGCTTGTAGCACACAGTCGGAGCATGGTGTACCTGGCTCCAGTTCCCCATGTGTGGAGGGGCAGTCCACTTGTTTCTTGTTGGGGCTTTGCCTGGAGGCACAACCTGGCTCTGTTCCCAGCTCCAGTGGGCTGGGAGTGACTGGCTTTCTCTGGTGTGCATCAGCCAAGGCTCAGAGGAGAGCAATGCCAAGTCAGCATTCTGGCTGCTGGAGCTGGAAGATGCTGACCCTTATATTGTGTTGTAGCAGTGCTTTCCTTCCCTGCCTTCCTCTAAGGGCTCTGTGCCTGGCTTGTGTGCCACAGTTCTGGGACTCGATGCTGGGCAGTGAGTCTCTGCAGCCACAAACTGAGCAGCTGGAACTTAATCACTCCAGCTCTCCTTAATTAAGCCTCTGAATGCCCCTATCTGCTGGCCAAGCTAGCGTTAGCCCAGTCCTACAGATGGTGAAACTGAGACACAAGGAGGTTAAGTAACTTGCCCAAGGCTGTGCAGTGAATGGTGACAGATCTCAGAGTTTGCGAGTTCTTGGCTTGCAGTGGCTGCCAAGGTCTGCTGGACCACGCTGCCCAGACGACTGGTTTGGTCATGCATGCTGCTTTGCTTCAGAGCTCTCCCAGCCAGAAAATCTTGTCTCCCTTCTCCAGGGGAAAATCTGTTGTCCTCTCAGCACAATCAAATCATTGAATGTTTTGGTTATTTTACATTTATTGATTCAGTTTTAACTGTTGCTTCAGTTTCTCAGATGATTCCCCTAGTCCTCCCAGGATCACCTGGCTGATCATAAATGGTACTTCATCATTTATACACTACCTGGAAAATCCTTAGGTGTGAAATAACTTTCATTGTTCACATGCTATTTGAAAGCCTTCTCTGCATCATGCCATTAGTGGGAAATCACAGGCTAGCTGAGGAGCAGTGCCTTTTACATACTTTATGGTCAGTAAGCAGGTGCTTTGCAAATGGTGGGTGGTACACTGATACCATCATAGGAGTTGCTGACACATATACTGGTGTTACACAAGAAGCTCTTATTTTTTCAGATACTTTCTGTTGTAAAGGTTCTCTCTTCCTGTTACAGGCATTTTTCACTAGTTAAATTCCTGACTCACTCCAGAGACATGTTCCTCCTCTGCTATTGCAGGGGAGGCTCCTTCAGCAGGTGCATGATGCTATCCCCAGCCCATCATACAGTGTCTCTCTATAGCACAATGAGACCTCAGAGTATAGCAGACCCTGTTGCATGGAGGCCTTGATGGATCCCACAGCCACCATCCCCACCCTGTTTCACTATGTAGTTGGTGTGGATGACCAGGGAACAGAACCCCTGCATTGGTTGCAGTGTGCAAAGTCCAGCAGTGGTTTCTGCAGGGTCTCAGCTAGTGAGGTCCTGTAGCTGTCAGCTAGATTAGGGACTGCCCCATGCTTGTACCAGATGCCTCTGTTTGAGGACAGTGAGGTGCACCCCTCAAACAGTGCAATGAGAGGCATCATTTGACCCTCAGATTTCACATAGTGAAGCAACTTGTTCATGTGGTGGTTTCCTAAGGATTAAAAAGGCTGAAAAAAAAAATTTGGTTATGTGACTGCAGGGCCATGGATGGATGACAAAGAGCAGAATGCAGCTCCTGGCTACCAGCTTAGTCAGCTTCAGATTGTTTAAATGTTTTTCTCTTTCATTCTGCATGTTGTGCAACTCCACGTTTCCAGCTTCCTGCCACTACAACAATATGAAATGTCAAAAGAGAAGGATTATTCCTGCAGTATCTCTAGCCCAACTGGAAGCAGTGAGTGCCAGAAGTGTTAGGCAAATGCCTGCTCTGACTAAACTGCCAACCTCATTTTCTGGCCCAAAAGTTCAGGTAGGTTGAGTAAGCTTTGGATAAGAACCCATGCTTCTGGGCACTGATCTGAACTGAAGAGCCAAACTGCCTGAGATCTTCCCATTGCTTCTTGAGACCAGATGTAAACCCATATTGTGCTTGCAGGGATGGAGGGAGAGCTGGCATGCTTGCTCATCTGTATGAAACAGTTATGAGGATATTAATTACTATTATTTAGCCATGCTTTACTATTAGGACACTATAAAATAAGTACTTCTGATTAATTATTTTCACCTACTTTGTCCTCTACTCAATTGGGGAAGGCTGAGTAAATAATACAGATATTTTCCTTTGAGGAATTTCTTTATTACAGATTTGACCACAAAATCCTTAGAGTGGTTCCATATTTGAAATTATTGTGAAAGTCTTTGATGCATCATTCTGGGGTTTTGCTTTCCTTGTGGATGGCAATTATTGTCAAATTTTGTGGTACTGGATTTCTGTATTATCCTGTGCTTTAGTTTTCTTTTTCTATATTTGACTGTTACACAATTACCCAGCACAGTGCAATCTGAAATTTAGAATTGCATACACAGCTGGAAATTATTTACAAGCTCAAAATCTGTTGCTGTTTTATTCTTCAGTGCTACAAAACCTGCATGCTTGAATGTCTGTAGAAAGTGGTGATAAAAGCCTTATAAGTACCATTGAGCTCAATCTGAATCTTGGCTTTCAGATTCAAGAAACCTTTTTCCTTTCCACTCTCCTCCTCTAATTTCTATTGTAGTCCAGATTTACAGAGGCCTTGAGTTTGTCTGTAAATCTGATTGCATTTACACAACTGTAGTTGTCTGTGTTCACAATCCATGATTACATTCTTATGCCAACAATATGTGGATACCCATCAGGTTGACAGGGAGCATGACAGCAGTTTAGAGCACATGGAGGGAGGGGAAGGCAAGAGGTGTGGAGATTATTCTGCCTTTCAGCAGGCACAAGTGCAGCTCTGTTCCCTGCTTTCCATCCACAACTGCTCCTTTGCTGTGTGTTCTCAGCGTGCTATAATCCAGCCATACCAAGGGAACCAATAAAATGTTCTATCTAAAAAAAAAAAACAAACCAAAAAACCCACAAGCAAATAAAAATTTCTATCTAAGAGCTGGAGATGGAAGGAAATACACTATCAAAGAGAATTAAATGCAAACCTCAGGTATGCTTCAGGCATTTCAGGACAATGAATTGTGTTGTTCTGGATGGAACTTCAGGGAAGCAGAGGCCATCATTTGTCGGCATCAACACCTGGATTGAAGTTTGGAGGGTCTGAAAATGTTTTTCAGAAGGAAAGTGGTACCATGGCTGCTTTGGCAGAGCAATAAAAGGAATACTCAAATGTACCAATTAAAAGGTGTGAATGGCATTTTTATGGCTTTGTTCTCATGCAGACTTTCAGCAACAAATGCATCCTGGATTGTAAGCCTACGTTGGTCTGAAATGATTCACTCTGATTTATATTCTTTAATTAAAGGCTTTTAACATTTAATTATATTGGGAAAATGGCATTGGTGCTTAGGTCAATATACAGCACAGGAAATAGTCTTATCCTTATTTTCTAGGCTATGATGGCGAAACAGAACTTCAGAATCTCCCTGAGTGGGCAAACCTCCCCAAACATTAGGTGTGCAGAACTGTACATGCACTTGCACAGCTTGCATAGCAACCCAATTATTGCACTTACCTGCTTTGCATGCATAATCACATTAATTACTCGGGCAAGCCAGCTATGCATTATGCATATTTTTACAATCACTGGTTGTACTGTATGCTTGTAAATATAGCTCTTTCTAACTGTAGTATATAATGTAATGAGAAAATTATCTGTGGAGTGGTAAAGTGGTAGCTTCTGTATTGCCAGGAAGAATTTCCAGCATGCAGCAATTCTAGCTGTGAACATATCTGATTAAATTACATGAGTTTAGAATGAAAGTTGAATCAGTAAAAAGTGTTTTCATCTTCTTACTGAAGGCCAGAATTTGCAAGCTGGGTGTTCAGCATTCCGTACCAATTTTTCTCTTCTTCATCACAATCCCCCAAATAATATAAATAAAAGACTGCATAAAATTGTTACATATTTAACCATTTGAAAAAAAAAAAAAAAATCCATCTGATGATGTACAGTATGCATTTAGCTTCCAGGAGATGGATGTATTTTGCAAGTCCACTTAGCTTTTTATCTTAAATTCTTGGATACAAACCTACCCTTCCAAAACTCTCAACACAAAACTATCTCACAGGTTGTCTCTGCCTGCCTGCCAAAAACTCTTTAAGCAGAAAGGGGAAGAGTTGAGGACTGCAAAGAATCCACACTTCTGTCACTCAGAGATACCAGAGTGGCTATCTCTTCTCTTCCCAGCACTACTACCTTTCTTACCTTTGGTACTATTGCTTCTTGCTGCTCTCCATTTTCTTGTCTTGATTAAGTATGCAATTTGAATATCGGTGCAAACTTCTTCATTCATTAGATGATGTCACAGTTTCCAGGCACTGCATATGTTGCATTGCTAGGTAGCACTTAGCAATGTTTGGATCCCCATCTGTTACCTCAATTTGGCACATTGTGCCTGCACTTTAAACTCTAAAACGTTATGACACTGTTTCCTACGTTTCTGGGTGCCAGGTGGATTGGAGCCATTCCTTGAAGGATGTGCATGTGCAGTATAAAGGAGTAAATAACTTGGCATGGGCATTTGTCCTTGCTGTGAAGGACTGAGGGTGTCATCGTTCAATGCCCAGCGCAGCCCAAGCCAGCTACTTCCCAGAGTAATACTCCAGCTTCATGTTAATTATTTACTGAAAAGATGACATCTATTTGGACATTGCTGGCTGTGATGGTGTTTACTTCATGTCTCTTCCAGCAGAGGTACTTTCCCATTACTGCATCTAAGCACCTCACAGAAGTGCATGGTTACATTCACCAGGTGAACTTCCCGCAGTGTATCTGCTGTTTGGTAAGCTCCCTCGCAGCTGATTTGTTGTGTATTGCAGTTCTGCATGTAAAGGTAGTGAGAGCTACATCCCTCCTTCTCTTGGATCCTTCCCGTCAGCTGAGTACTTTCAAAGCTGGTAAAGCTTTGAAACACTTCTGCTCTCTGTCTCTCAAGCCACCTTTGCCATCTGTCTTGCTCTATATGTCTTCCAAGTGTACAAAACTTACAGGTCGCCTTTCTTCTTTTTTCTTCACTATTTTTAACCTGTTTGGGTGGAGGGCTGGGCCAAGTGACCTCCCGAGGTCCCTTCCAACCTGAATTATTCAATAGTGGTCTTTCACTTGTGCTTCTCCTGCCACTCTTCTTACTCCGAGGGATCTGTAGGGCGCTTTAGCAGCTTGTATGGAACTGTGAGTGGTGAAGTCAAAAGCAAACAGTTTCATTACTTTACACAATAATGATGAAATTCCCTCAAAATAACTTTACTAACAGTGACCTAAATAATCTGTCTGTATTGCTCCTAAAATTTCTCAGAATTTAACTCCCCATTGTGTCGCTATGCTTGGGAATTGGGTTAGAAGAGCCTGAAACTGGAGGAAATAATAAACTGACTTCTAGACAGTGCAAGTATTTCAGTACTGACCCATTTCCAACACATTATTTTTAGTGTAGGACATTTTGCATCACTTTGCATTGAGATTTGATGTGACAGTATTAATAAACTTAAAACAAGAAGATGTAAAAAAGCTTTTTTTTTTTTNTTTTTTTTTTTTTTTTTTTTTTTTTTTTTTTCCCCAGCCTGGAAACTGTTTAAAATCCTATGGTCTGAAAGAGCTAAGGGTAGGGACCAAGAGAGTGGCACCCTCAGGGACTGGCGTTTACCCATATGATACCTATAAAAAGAGATCATGTAACAAGATGGTACATCTTCCAAACCTCTCAAAATTGTTTTATCATTTAGCAGTCACTGCCTGGGGAGCCCAAGGGATTTAAGCGCAAAGAACAGCAGAATAAAGCAGAATCCCATTAATGGAAAGGGCAACAGGGCTGGGAAAATGGAGCATTGCTTTTGATAAGCTGTTAGGTTTGCCCTAGCCTCACACACATCTGCTGAAGGGCCTGGCAATTATAAACTCAGACCTGTCTGCACCAAGCGGGGAGAAGCAGCAAGAAATAAGAACATGATACCTGCTAGCAGGCAGCATCATGTAACAGTGGATATAGAGTTACTGGATGTGACTTTAGGGCCAGGCCCTGGCACAAAGGTGAGAGGTTTATACTTAGAAATTTAGCTCTTACGGTTGCTCCACTGCTGTGCAGGAGGCTTCTACAAGGCAGGTTCTGATGATGATTTTTTCACATAATTTTCTTTGTGTTGTCTTGCTTTTGGTGAATGACCTGCTGAATAGAGATGAACGACAGTGAGGATGAGGATGAGGTTGAGTGTTTGTGGGTAAGAACTGAGGAGAAAGACCTTCATGGTGGGAATCTGTCATTGACTACCTAACCGGGACGAAGAGGCAGATGAACTATTTTATAAGCAGCTGGGACAAGTCTTCACAATTGCTAGATCTTGTTCTCTTAAGGGACTTCAACATATCAGATGGCTGCTGGAGATACAAAAGAGTCCAGGAGATTCCTGGTGTGTATGAAAGAGACCTTCCAGACACAGCTAGTAAGGAACCAGCTAGGGAAGGTGCCTGACTGGACCAGTTCTTTGTGAGCAGAGAAGGACGTGTGGATGATGTGACAGTTGGAGGCTCTCTTGGGCACAGTGATAACAAAATGATGGAGTTTTCAGTTCTTGGAGAACTGAAGAACAGGGTCAGCAGAACTGTTACTTTGGAGATACAGAGGGCAGACTTTGACCTATTTTTGAGACTTGTTGACAGAGTCCCTTGGGAGGCAGTGCTGAAGGGCAAGAGAGTCAAGGAAGGCTGGAAGCTGTTCCAGAGGGGAGTTTAAGCAGCACCAGAGCAACCCATCCCAGTGCGCCAAAGGACGAGCATCTGGTTAAGTCCTCTCCTCATTTACCTACATTGCAATTAATTTCCTCCTGTGACTTTAGGAGTGGGAAATGCTGCCTGTTTCAAAAATGGATCTAAAAGGTGGGCACACACACAGTACTAAAAATCCTTTTTACCATTTACAGGAATTAGCCTTTTTCTAGACAATTACAAAAGAGAAAGGACTTTAGTGCTGAGAAAATGCACATTATGAGCTAGAGGAGAGGCCAGGATGTCCAGGGATTTTGCATTTTTTAATTTGACAGTGAAATACCACTTTCTGTTCTCAATTATCTTCAATTTTTTTTCCATGATCACTCGTTTAAGTCAAAGAAATGTATTAAGCAGAGTCATCCAAAGCTAAATCCTGCTGTTTCAGAGAGGAACTTTTCCATTTATTCTTGACTGCTTGGTTGTTTTCTTTAACCTGACCAGACAGGCATTTCTTGCTCTATATGGAGAAGAGGATTCAGACAAGAATGTACAGAGAGATTTGAAGGTGGCCGGAAATGTGACCAGCTTGAAATATGACTTGCTTGTCCCTGAACTCATTCCTTTTGAGAAATACAGTTCTGCTCTCTGAATGATAAAGCTGCAGAGTCTGAAAAACATGTTAGAGGGTAAGAGATTTTAGGGAGTGTCTGGCTGAGTATATAATGGAGAAAGTTTTTAAATTCAGCATCCATGTCTTTTATAATGAGGCCTCTGAAAATACAGAGCTAGTAACTCTAAAACATTACGAGATTATTTTTTGTTATTTGTTAATGGCATTTTTTCCTGTGTAACTGCTTTTGACTTCCTTGTGACCTGCACTTTTAAGTACAGCTTTGTCTTGGGGCAATAGTGATGCTAAAGCAGTTCAGTTTCTGTCTCATGTATGTGCTGTACATTTAGAAACCACTGAGATAAATTTAACCCAACTATAAACTCGTAGAAGTGAAATTGCACCATATAAGAGCAATTTTAGGCTGTGGCTTAGTGAATAAATAATTGTTGGTCTATCAACAGGAGGAGAATGCAAGGCTAGGATGGGCTCACTCTGTAGCAAGACATGATATGCAGCCATAGTCATTGAGTCCCAGAAGAAACACTTGGAAGCACAGATGTGAAAACTCTGCAATAGCTGGAAATTTATATCCCCTATTGTGTCCTGGATGAAGTGCTATCCATGTTGCTGGGACTTGCCTCTTCTTTCTGTGCCATCTCCTTATTCCCATCCTCATCTTTATGAAGCTTCATAAAACTTGCCTCTCCAAAAAGCACCTGGGTAGAAACCACAGTCCAAGTGTGCTTGTGTCTATGGTTCCAAGGATGTACACAAGCCGCTTTTAAATGTATTGCAACCCATGGCTTATTCCAAGAGGGTTTTTTTTCCTTGTGGATTGCTCTTCTGTAGCACATTGGCAAATAAATTGTCAAATGCCCAGAAAAGTGCTGTGAGTGCAGGCACGTAATTAGTTTTAGGTAGAGCATTTATTAAAGCAAGTCAGTGATTTCCTTAAGAACTGTAGGCCAGATCCTCAGGATTCTGAGCTGCGGTAGCATCTTGCCCTATCTACGCTGCATCTGTGAGAGGGGGCTGTGAGCCTTCCTGAAGGTTCTGGGCAATGAAAAGCACTGCTTACAAGGGAAATGGTTGTCTAAAGTGATAAAACATCTTAGGGACTGCAAGTGGTTTCAAGCCCTCTCTCCCCTACTTAGATCAGGTTAAATTCACTTTCTACCTTTAAGTAAGTAGAAGCTGAGTTTTAATTGTGGCTGCCTACGGGTCAGATGCAGCTTGGGCTTGTGATTGATCGGGTCCTCCAGAGCAAGCCAAAATGAACACAGGATAGTCAGCAGGAGTAAACTCAGGCCAATTAGTTCCCAGTGCTGTCGGCAATGCTATGGGAAATCCATTTTTTTATCAGCAAGACTGCAGCTTGCATCAGCAGTCTCCATTCCTCATAAGCAGATCATTGACTTATAAATTCTTCTGGTATCTTTGGGATGTTTTTATCCTCTAGCCTATTGCATGTACTAAATTCGAGGGGACATATCACTAGCTGTAGCAGTGGCAAGGCTAATACTTTCTTTTGGAATATTGTGTTATATGTCAGCTGAAACAGCAAATGCATTTTTACGGTGTGTTTTGCTGTCACAGAATTGCATATAAGAAAGAGAACATGCTGCCACCAGCAGCCTGTGTTTCTCCTTATGATTTAATGGAGTAAATGATCGCGGCTCCTAAAACTGGCCTGAAAATTGTGTTATGTATTGCTACTCATTTAGAAAGCAGTAAAGCTTGGTAAATCAAGACAATTGATTAAGCATCTATCCTAAATTATAGCAGAGCAGATCTTCATGTGATGTCATTGTTAGTGTTTATGGGGTTGAGTTGTGCATTGCTACATTCTCCAGTTCAGATGCGTACTGCTGTGTGTCTCCAGGACTCACTGCTGAATGTTGTCCTTACCAAATATAAGGCAAAAGTCCAACTAGTAGTTGGAACTGATATGTGCCAGAACTGACTGTCAAACGTCTGGCACATCATCACATGCAATTAATTGCATGTTTAACATCCTGTCTCTACTGGGAAGCTTATCCCATTTTGCAGTTATTTTCCAGCAGTCAGTCATGTGAGGGCTATGAGGTAATGTGTCACCACCTCCAGCACCCAGCTGAAGAATGGGATAGTTTCAGCAAAGTTTTATTGGCCTATGTAACTCCTCTGAGCTTCACTCAAAACAGTTTTAATTGATACCTCATCTCTTACAAAATGCTTGTTTGTGTTGTCTTTCTGAAAGTTTTCTCCAGAAAATTAGCCAGAAAAGGGAGCAAGGGAGTGTGGATTGATGGGTAGGTAACCTTGGAAGGCGTGAAAAATCTGTGGGGTTTAGTGGCAGAGGAAAATCAGAACCGCCTTGGTCTAGAGTTTTAGAGCAGAGAAATAATGGTCGGAAAACCACTTTAGCACATCGCAGTGTCTCATAATGAATGCAGAGAGACCATTGCATGTACAGTGCTGTAAACCAGAATTCATGTGCCATTTTTGAGCTTCTACTGCAGAAGTGGTTAATATGTGAATTAGTGACGAGAAGGGTATTTAATGTTTGCTCTTAGAAGGTGTTTAATGAATGTGCATTTGATGTGTTTTCCAAGGAAGCCGAGACTTAGGGGCCAGCACACTAATGTGACTTTGGGCAAGCATCTTGGGGAAGCTAGTGAAATGGGAGGAAAGGAGCTGATCCCTTTCCTCATCTGCATGTTCAAGTGTGTAGGCTTTTATTTTTTTGGCAGCTCTGTCATTTATTATTTGTGCCATATTCTTTTTTACTGCAAAATGATGCTATTTCCCCATCATCTGCAGATTGTTTTGTAAGGGCTGTCTTTGATCAAATACACGTGCGGCGTCTAACACGGAGGGCCTGATCCAAGCTGGGATGCAATCATATTGCTGCTAACAATAAGACACACAGTAGGATTTATTCTTTCAATGAAAGGAAATGAATCCATCAACAATTTAAGAGAAGCAAATGCACCTTCATGCATCATCAAGGGACGTTCATATTCTAAATAGTGATAGAAAGTATTTTATCCTTATTATCAATCACTGTCAGCTGGAGCTAGGTGACATTTCCTGTGAGCTGGATTAAAGCAAGGACAAGCAGGAAGAGGTTGAGGGTTTCTTCCTGAGTGTGTAGATTAGATGTGTTTGCATTCACAAATCCTTTAAACAAAGTGCTTATTGCTCTAACATTTTCAAGGTGTTCTGTAGTGTAATGATTTGCCTCAGGTTACTCAAATTACAGTTTTAATGCAATGAAGTGATAGCAGTAAGCACAGGTTATCCTGTATCCCTGGTGGGGTTTTGCAGGCAGAGGATACCTGGCCTGTTTATTGTCAGAGTATGGGGCTTTTGAATGAAGATAACTGTGAAGATTCACTCCTCCTCTTTTATCCCAGCATGATGAATCTAGGACTTCAGATTATAAGGAAGGACTCTTGAGAGTTAGATTCAAGATAACTATGATTTAAGTCTGTGGCTACTCTGTGTCTAATTTATGCTTTAATACTTTTGTCATGAATGGTGGCATGAAAACAGCAAGATGTTAACAAGAGACTGTCTCATTTTCCAAATGACCTGGTAATGTCTCCATTCTGACACTTTAACGTGGGTGGTTTTCCTTCATGATACAAATGTGATGCAGGGGAAGAAGGGCAAGTTTTTGTCCATTGGTCACAACAAAAGTTTTCCTCGGAAGAAAGTTATGTGGGAGCTGCATGCATCTTGGGTCCTGCTTAAGTGCTGATTTGGGTCAAGTACTCTGTAGGCCTGTGTCAGCTCTCGAAGCACAGGTAGGTATTTTATCTCAGTGCTTTTTAAAAGTGACTGGCTGACATTTGGCTCTGGAGATGATCTGGTTTTGTTTACCTGTATATCTTGGATATATTCATGGCCAGGATGTCCTCCCTGGGGTGTCTGTGCTGCCAAATAGCTACAGATACAGAAATCTAATTGCTGTGTTTTCTCTGGCAAAACCTGCACCTCGGATAACCCCTTTAAGAGTGCTGGTGCTTGGAAAGGAGTAGTCACATAATCCGCATTCTCCGGTAACCAGATAAAATCAGAGGCAGAGGAGCTGCTGCAGGAAAGGGCAGGCTGTGTGTGATGAGAAACTAGAGGGCTTCTGGGAGCAAGATGACTCTGTGATAAAGTCCCCTGGTGCCGCCTGCTCTGTAGCTGGGTTGCGGTGGGGCTGGGAGGTCAGCGGTACCGATAACCCGGGGCCGTACGGGTGAACACGTGATCCTCTTCTTACTTCTTGCTTTCGTAGCCTTTTCATTAAGATTGAATAGCAGTTAGGCACCCCTTCTAGGCATTGTCACTGTTTTTTCTTGGCTAGGTTTAAACAAATGTGTAGTCTGTAAAAGCTTCAAACCAGTGAAGCAATCTCCATGTGAGTGTAGCTTAGCTCAGCTTCCTCATCGTAACGTCTCTGAAAAGGGAGCATAATGCTTATTTGCCATGCACTCAGCTCTCTCCCACATAGGCAACCCCCTTGCATTCCAAGTCCAACAGTGCCAAAATATATTTTTGTGGAATAAAATGGCTAATTAGATCGCATAAACTTTCAGAATGTAAAAAATGAAACTGTAAAACAAGCAGCTGTGCACTTGAGGTTCATCCAGCCCCTTCTACACAAGCTGCATTTTGATCAGTGTGAAGACTCGGAGTTCATGGCATTCACCCTTTCTGTGATCCAGCCTCAGTGACATTCTTGAGGAGCTGCCATCTTTGTAAGAATAGAGCATTTAACTTTGTTGGGCAAAAGCCCAGCTGTGGGAGATCTTCTGTAGTACCGTCTTGTAAGCATCAGTACAAATTCACCTCCCTGCACTATGCAGAGTGATGTCTCTTTAAAAAAATGTTATTACAGTCATGTGGCTCTGCAAGGAACATACCACATGAAAGGAGAATTCAGAGCTTGTTCTCCTTCAGATGGGAAGGAAAAATGCTGCCACCTTTCTTTGTGTGTGCAGGTTTCTTACTGAGAACTGTTTTGGAAGGAAGAAAAGGAACATCTTTATTTGACTGAGGCAGTAAGATGGATGGATATTCCTTACTGCTGTTGTCTGGCATGTATTAAATAACTCTTTGCCTGACAAACAGCGAGTATTCATCATTATCCCTGCACTCATTTTAATGCTCAGTAGTGCTGTGACTTCCAAAATTGTGCTCCAAATCCAAAGGGGCTGAAGCTCACACAGGCAGCATGGAGAAGTCTCCCTTATTGGCCATAGAGGAACTATGGGTTGCAGTTGGTATTACATGCTCTGTTGGCCCAGATCATTGAGCCAGGAGGGATCTCTCATAACTAGGTGTGCTGGCAAGACAGCTTATAGCTGAGCAGCTCTCAGATTAGACCTAGCCATTCAGCAGCATGGTGCTAGGCTGTCCTCCACGGACAACCTCCCCACCTCAAATGCAAGGACATTTTAATAAAATGCAATGAGACCTCAGCATGTGCTGCCTGAGCCTAGCACTTCTCTTTCTGTTGCCTGATGTTTATGTCCTTTGCTGAAGAACGATTTCTGTTCTTAGAGTTCCTATCATCAATATTTGCATTTGTTTGTAAAACTATTAAAAAACAAATAGAAAAGGAATATTAGCACACACGAGCAGTTACTGTACTGAGAGGGGAAAAATAACTTGAAAGATCCAATTATGAGTGTCAGGATTTGACTTTATTTCTTGAAACAGCGTAGCTTCTGAAATGATGAATAGATGGCAGCAGTAATTCGCGAGTTCTTAGATTCACAGTGCAATCAACAAGTCACTTGTGTAGTCTGCTTTACCATTTTGAATGGTTTTAGAAAGAAAATTATGTGTTTATAGAGATACATGTTTAACATTATGTATTTGTGCTTAATGTCTGCTAATCTCCATACTCCATAGGAAAAAAAAACAAAACAAAACAAGTTTTTCAGAACCGTTTTCTTCTTTTGAGGCTGTGAATTTTTGCTTCTGATGCAGGATGTCCTCCTGCTGTTCTTCACCTTGTGTTTATTTCTGTTCACTGATGACATGCAAGACCTATGTGTGTAAACTGCTCCTGAAAACACTCTGCTCAGAACCCCTATTGAAATCAACGTGAGAATAAAGAACAGATACTCGCCAATTTGAGCTCTGGGTGCTTACAAATACGGCTCTAGTGTGGGAAAGATTATAAAAGCTCAAACATTTCTGCTTTTATAGCTCTACGGCAATGTGCCATGCCGTAGATAAAATCTATGCCTCAGCATAACCATCTCAGGTAGGTAATTCATATTATCATCATCATTTTTCAGATGGCAAAAGAAAAAAAAAAAAATGGCAGCAGAGAGGATCTGTAGTTTCCCCAAGGCAAAAAGGCACATTCAGAGCCCGTGCTGAAATTCAGGTTGGCTTGATCTCTGCTCCTCTTTGCTGAGTTCTCTAGAGCCGATGCCGAAGCAGATGCTGTGCTTAATTTTCATGTTCTCTTTCACTTGAGTGAGGAGCACAGTTGCTTCTCAGCTTTCCACCTCGTTAGTGAGAAGTGAGAGATATTTCCACCGGGCAGTTCAATTCGTTCAAAATCTGAACTACCACTTTTCTCTTCCTTGACTTCACAAGCAGCCTATGTGTCCTTCTGCTCTTTTAAAAGTGTTTTGGCCTGAAGTGCATGGAAATTTGAAACTTGAGGGGGGAAAAAAATATGCAGTTTGACATAGTATCACAGATATTTTGGAGATGAGAAGTTTTCCCCAGAAATTACAGCCTTTCCTCAATGCTATTGCAATGCTCATTCTCCTGGCTACCCTGCTGGCACAGGTATGGCCATGTGATGTAAGAGTGACAGGACTGGGGCAAGGGCTTTGCAATTCACGGTGGTTTGTCCTGGGAACATCTCTAGCAGCAGTGCCTAGGAATAACGGCTCAGTGCTCCAGACGCTGCTGGTTCTTCTCCTGGTGCCTGCCCCAGGCCAGTGCAGCTTGCAGCACAGATGTGTGTGCTCACAAACGCACGCTGTTGAAATAAGTATAAAGGCTGAATAGTCTGA
Organism: Ramphastos sulfuratus; assembly: GCA_013399055.1. Taxonomy (NCBI): domain Eukaryota; kingdom Metazoa; phylum Chordata; class Aves; order Piciformes; family Ramphastidae; genus Ramphastos; species Ramphastos sulfuratus. Next base: position 125,187 of record WBNM01018646.1, on the reverse strand, counting down.
TCATAAAATAGAAAATTGCTGTCCCAGTAAGAGCAGAGTCCTTCCCTGTTCTTGATACCTGGAGGGGTGCTGCTTGTCAGAACAGCAGGTAAGAAGAAAGTAGAGGCAAATATCAAACTCTAGCTGGAAAAATAAAGGCGAGAGACAGAAGCTGATTTTCCATAGATTTCACACTGAGACAGTCTCGAATAGAGTGTATTTCTCAGTGTGTTAGGACTAATAAGAGCATTTAGTTATTTATACAGAAGAGCTGAGAGTGGTTCACAAAGAAGAATAAACATTACATTACCATAATTCTTCCTTCTTCCTTTACAATAAAACATGTAAAAGGAGCTCTAAGAGCCCAAGAGAAAAGACTGGGAAAATTTTTGGCTCAGATGAGAGCAACAGATTTTTTTCCTGAGCAAAGATTTCAGAGAAACTGCTATTTAATATTTAGACCTTGGAAAGCAAACACATTCTTTTATCATGGTCAGTTCAGCCTACAAAGGGTATTCAGCTCTTACTGTGAAAATGTCCACTGTACATTATACAAAGGTTTTTCTTTGGAGGTAGTGTTGTAGGGCCAGAATTTAATTGGAGTTTTATCTAAGGCCAGGGACTCTAATGATGGAATTTAGCTTTGGCCTGAGAGCTGATTGTATTTCATAGTGTCAGTATTCAAACATGTATTTCAGTCTTAGCTTTAATTTCTGTTATTGACCCACTGAAGGAGAGTTTGCAAGCACTGAGTACTTCTGCTTGTCCAGTGACATACTTGTTCATCTGTCCAGTTCACATGGATCAATAAAAAGGCTTTCCTGAATGTTAAAGCCAGCAGTCTGGAGCTTGAGGATATGTTCAAGATTAGAAGAGGGCAAGGAATAGACATTATTGGTGGTGGGTCACAGAGTGCCTTAATGAACATGTTGGTGGAGGAGATGCTTTGAAGCCAGGAGGAGAAGAATACAGTCTACGTTAACTTATGCAGCCTAGTGCTGTTCAGAAGAAGGCAAATGGACAAAATGAACTTGCTTTGACAGATCACTCCTTGATGTGTTGGAGAAAAGAAAACAAGAGAATAATGTGTTTTAATTCACTGGATGTTGTGCAGGAAGAACAGGCTGTGACCTGATTCACCTTAAAGAAACATGCTGAAATATCCACCCTTTCCCTGATCAGCATTAGCTCAACCTTTAGACTGTATTTTGAGTTGAGAGTGGGAGAACACACTGTATGAATGCAGGTTAAAGAAGTAGCCTATACTATCATTATTTTTGTTGCTTGCACAGCTCCAAGCACAATGAGAATATGAGTTGGCCTCATTAGTAGTGTTACAATAGAAATAATAAATCATGTTAATAAAAGAATTTTAAAGTGGAAAGAACAAAGAAACAACAAACTCACAGAATGCCAAATTATTCTTTGTTTTCCTTATATTTTTAAATGCCTGGTAAGCTGAAGGTGCTTGAGTCTTTTAATCATAAAGCATTGTGAGGACAACCAGGGTAATGTGTATCTTTGATGACTGCCTCTAATTGGAGGGGGAAGGCGAATCAAGAAACATTCTCCTTCAGGAGTGCAGACAATAGTACTAGCAGAATAGTTAAAAATATTTTAAATTGATTTTTTTTTTCCACTGTTTAAGAGACATTAGACAGGCTTCTTCAGCACTGTGCAGGCTTCAAGAGAATGAGAATAACAGGAACTCATTTAAATTCCAAATGCATCCCTGTCTGTGTAACCAGCTTGTTGTTGTACTCTGCAGAATTGTTCGATGTGGATTAATATTGTTGACTAAATTTACAGAGTGCAGAGGAGGAAAGATTGAACTTTGCCAGGGTCTGGATTTTCTCTGTTTCTTGAAAGGAGGGCAATAGATGCAGATTATTTGTGCACAGAAGGAAAAAAGAAAAGAAGAAAATCAGTGACTATTTGCTAAGGGCAGAAAGAGGGCACAATTTGCTTTAAGTGATATCTCCACATTTAGCTGCTGGAGGAGCAAGTGCTTGGGAAAAACCACATGGTGCTCAAAGCTCTCTCTTCCTATTTAAAAAAAAAAAAATCTGTCCATGCTCAGCAGTCAAGATGGAACATTAATTAATGCAATGCCAAAATCACTAGGAACAAAAATGAAATTAATCCCTTAAATATGCTATTTTTATTCCAAGACTTTAGCCTCTCTTCCCAACTTGCATGTATGTGTTTCTCTGTCTCCAATGAAAGTGGAGCAAATGTATAAATGTTGGCAGCATGAAGACCTCCTCATAATCCTCTGCCTCTCCAGGGAACAGGAGAGCAGTGAGCCTCACAAATGAGCTTCAGAAAGAGCTGTTTCACAGGGGCTTCAGTGCCGGTGATGGAGTATTTGCTGATTGCAAGAGCTACAGCTGGGCTTTGTCTGCTAGCTGGGAAACTTCTTCAAACTTGGCTGGTCAAGCAGCTCGCTGAGCCAGAACGGTGCAGCATTCCCATCAAATTGATGGACTCAGCTGATTCTAGAGTAAATAGACTACAAAGTGTAGGTGAGGCGTTAGGAACACTAGGCATATCTGCTAATTATTTTAATTTCTGATTGCTCACTGGAGCCAGATCAATTAAGAGGAGAAGGTGATAGTAATTAATGTCTGAGATGTAGACTATGTAATTCCTTCTGGGTTGCAAGAAAGGGGAGGATAGTCAATGGAACTGAAGGCACCCCAAAGGAAAAGCTTCTCTGCAGTGTCTAATTAGTCTGTGGAGCTCACCGACACACAATATCATTGGGAAGTTTCCAAAACCTATTTGGCCAGAGCAGTTGCGACAGGGAAGATTAGCAGGCAGTTATAAGCAGGTGAATTGCAGAAGCCTGGCTTCCTGCTGGGACATCTCATGGAGCTGTCTTCTCCAGAGCCTGTGCTGTGACAGCTGTGTTGTCTGTGGTTGAGCATTCGTGGGGACTCTATCCCAGGGGGATTGCTGGGATTACGGTAGGAGCTGAGCTCGCACTGCAGCTTTCCTCAGTGGAGCTACTAATAAGGTTTCTCCCCAGCTGCCTGTTCTTTCTGGAACTTGTTAGAAAACAAAGTTCTTGAGATCCCTGTCTTTCTGGCAAATTCAGCTGAAGTGGGCTAAAAGCTTCTGAAGTTACCTGAAGGGGAGTGAATAAGGGTGGCACTTAGATGGAGAAGCTCATATTGTTCCTTTCAGTTATGTGGCTTAAGCACCAAAGGGAAAGAGATAATCTCCTGGTTTGGTAAATCTACAAATTTTACTTAATGGTCATGAGCACAGTTGCTAAATTATTCCATGACTGCCAGTAACTGATTGTTTTGATTGAAGCTTGATCCAAATTAGATGTTTTGAAGGCATGTGACAGACATGATAGCAAGGGAGATGACTGTAGTGCCCTGATGTTGTATGACAATTGCTGTTTCTCCTTGTTAATAAATATTCTTGGTAAAATGGGTAAAAGAGCAAGAGGAAGAAGACATGAGGCAATGGTGATTACACATGCTATAAAAACAGTTTGCTGATGCACTCTGTCCTCAAACAACCTTCTGTAAAAGGAAAATCCTCTCATCTTTTTGGGGTGCAAGGTTCATCCTATCTCTTCATTTCTCCAGCTGCATTATTACTTTTGTGACTGTTAACACCAGCTCTCGTATTTTGTGATCTGCTGGTAGGAGTGAGAAGTAATTTGTTTTAAAAAGAAAAGCAATGTAAATGTGTCATCTCTAGGTTGTCTCAGAGCCGATCTGTAGTGTGGAAATCATGAGAACTTGAGAATTACTTTGGGTTTTGGTGCTTCCCATGTCAAATCCCATTCTTTCTCATTCTGTCCTCAACTTGACTGTTGCCACAACTCTGAGGCTACACAATGTTTCTTCTAGCACCATTGCTCTAAGGGCCATTCTAATGCTGTAAATTATCTTTTGAGTTGTTGATGGACCGGATCCCTGCCTGTCAGGCAAATCTCTGTAGATATCAGTGGCCAAGTTTGTCCCTGGAGTTTTTGTTTGGGTGACAGCAGTCATTCCCCAATGATCATGGCAGTATTTCTTCCTAAGTTTACTACTCAGCACCTTTTTTTCCCCTGCATTTTCTTCCTTCTATTTCACAGTTTGTTCCAACAAAAACCTTTTTCTGTCACCTTTCTTGCCAAAATGAAATTCTGTCTTGTTGCCATTGACATGTGTGGTGCCATGAAGGGAGGACAGACTTTCGGCTTCTGTACTGTCTTGGAAGGAAAGGAGACCAGGCTAATGGTCATTTAATGAGCTCTTCCCAGCAGATGCTAATGTGCCCAGAAATAACATGGCACAAACACAGTTTTAATGAATGAAGAATGTGGAACGGATTTTATTGTAATTTTCAATTTGCTTTTGAGTTCGAGCAAGCTGCATGAATATCCAGAGACATTCCTCTCTGTTTGTCAACAGATGAATGCCCTCAGAATTGTTAAGGGCAACGTTTTGTGAGCAGAGAGATGTTAGCCCCAGGCGTCTTGGCTAAATTGCAATTTGGGTAATTCTGTTTCACCTGCCTGAATTCCCCCTGTAGCTGCTGTTGGATGCAGAGCTCTGCTTCTGCCCTGCACTGCTGTGCAGTCGTACTATCCACTATTAAACAGCTGCTGCCCATAAGTAGCTGAAACATTTGGGGATCCTCTGGGATGAATAGCACTGTATAAATATAAAATGATACCATTATCATGTTTGAAGTAAGATTTAATATAAACAAACGATTGTTTCAGTGGATGGTGCTCAGCTGAGTTATAGCAGCTGAGGGGCACTGGGGAAGCAGTGGAATACCAGAAATCATTCCCACTGAGTTTTTTTTCAAAGAAAGGAACAGGGAGGGAAGGTTTTCTCCCCCTTCCAGCTGATGAAGGGAATGATCCCTTCGAGGCACTGGAAGCAAGCAAGCCAGCTGCTGCTACCAAAAGCAGAGCCCACAGACTTAGGCAGTCTCAGGCTAGTACCAATCCATCTCTTCCCCATCATTAGGGGATGAGTTGTTAAAGGGAGATATTTTTCCTGCCTCAAAAGAGATGTTTATTGCTACCTTCTCCATTTTCAGTAGGATAGAGAAGTGTGTCCATGAGAGAGCATATCTGATTAAGAGTTTCTGTCTCCCGAATTACCTACTACATTTTTCTGGCTGTGGTGTAACTGGCAGGAAGGAAGCTCTTGGAGATTAGTTTTCATAGCTGCTATTGAGTTATCGTGCAGCACTGTTGCAGTAATGACCCAGTGGTTAGCTCCCAGACAGCAGCTTCTCTTATTTCTTGAAATATGTCTTACCACAAGAGTTCAAAATGTCACTCACTTTACACTAATGAGGGGAAATTGTGTTGTAATCTATGGACAAGGATTTGCTTAATGCATACAGCCAGTTGTACTGGACAACACCCAAGCTTTGCAAACTAAACATACTTCTCAATAAATATCCATTTTGCTCATAGTGTGCTTGGTTTAATACAGTAGGTGCCATTAAATTTGTGCCTTTTAGTGACAGAATCATTTTTTAATGGCATTTTTGATAATTCTCCATTACAAGCATTAGTAAGGATGCAAATTCCATCAATAATGCAAAGGGAAAGTTACTAAAGCACTGAACTGCACATCAAATAAATAGGTGATTTCTAGGTATTGCAGGGAAAAGGGAAAGTTGTAAATTTATGGCTAGGACAGTGGAGGTGGAGGGAGCTGTTCTACAGTGGCACAGTCACATATGGCCTCTGCCCCAGAGATGTCAGTTGCTGGAGTCAAACCTCCTGCACCTTCTGTCTGTAGAGCAGCTGCAGCGCGATCCTGGAGTTTCCAGGCATAACTGCATCTCTTTACCCAAAGGATCAGAGAGGATCCCTTGCAAGAATGCAGCCTATGCAACTTCACCAACATATTTTTATTAAATAAATGCAGTATTTAAAAGATTACCCTCTGTGTTTCCTATGGAAACCTCTACTTCAAACAGCTCCTTTTTTGTTGCTTACAGGAACACCAGGAGAATCGCTAGATTTACCATCTCATTATCACCTTCATGGGGATGCTTCTTTTCTATTAGTGTTTTCATGTTGCCTGACTGAAATATGAGAAATAAGTATATAGAGACTTCTGAACAAAAGAAACCATGAGATGGATTCTCAGCTCGTCTAATATTAAACTGTGATTGTAATCAGTGGAGCTGTGTTGATTGACATCACTAGTGAATCTGGATAGGACTCTGAGTATCTGCTGTGGCTTAACATTGACTCTCTGAAAAGCTTCCGTTTCTGAATCTCTCTGGTTTTTAGCGTGCAGTGCTCTGCAAGGTGCACGTTGCTTCCTCATGTCCTTTTCTGAATCACTAAGAAGCCTCTGTAATAATACTGAGTTATCTCATCATCTAATAGAAGTAAGTTCAGAGCAAAACATGAGAGGTTCCAAGCTATAAAGCAAACCTTTCTTAACGGAGCTCCTGTCACGCAGTCCGTGCCCCATTTACCTTTTATCAGAGGGGAGTGCTTCGATTCCTTAGAGCTGGTCTCCAATGAGGTGACTGTCAGAAGCCTGTTCCCTCCAGGTGTCCTGCCTAGTCTATGCAGGCAGATGCTCCTTGTGTGGATGATTCACCAACCTCCAGGTGAGCCTGTCTTTCTCTTTTATACAGGAGCACAGACAGATGTCTATAGTGGTTAGAAATGCTCTTGGGGTGCATTACAACATATCTGTCTGTGCCTCCTTGCCTTATCTGTATCACCAGCATGGCTTCTGCTGGTGCTGATGCTTTTAAGAGTCCTCAATGCTTTATACACTGGCGTTTTATTGCGATTTGTCTCTGGGAGGTCACAGTCTCGTTCATCTAATTATTTTCTACTGATAATTACTACTAGTATTTTATGCTTACTGTTTTATGCTACCACATAGGGGCAGAGTCCCACAGTGCTGAGCACAATGCAAACCATAATAAGAAAATGGTGCCTACATAAAAAAATGATGAATGTAGCATGAGGTATGATCCATCATTGTAATAGGCAGGAGGAGTAGGTGACCTTACGGTGATAATTAAATATGATGGGCAGGATGCAGCCTCCAACTCTCAATTCTAAACAAGAGCAGACATTTACACCCATAATAAGCTTGCATGGACAGCAGCAAGCACTGAAGCAGTATTTACCACTTCTACCAAAATGGAACTGTAGTTGTCAGTTTAATATCTCCAGGAAGTAAAAGACTTTGCTGTGATAAATCAAAGGAAAGGGTTGATTAGGGTTTTGGGTTTAGAAATCAGCTGATTTTGATCAACGAGTAGTTAAAAAGGATGTGTATATCAGACTTAGCTGCAGAGCATTTGTCTATACAGTATATTGTTCATATAGAAAACAATGGAACTTGGTAAATGTAGCAAATTAGCAAATGCAAAGGCGAAATTGGTGAGATGTCTTCAAAAAACAGTAAAAAAAAAAATGCTTATTAGCCTTCTTGTCATATATTTACATAAAATATAAGCCTGGCTGCAGTTCACCTCCTTAGCCCAAAACACATTGAATTCCTGTGTCAGGAAGTAAAATTTATTTATAAACCAGGAGCAGGTTGGTAGGGCGTTCCTTAATCTTGCTTTGGAAGTGTTGGTGGTAAATTTACTGAGTGTCATGAATTGAATCAACATTTTTATAGGAGTTACGACTGTCATTTTTATAGTGACTAAAGAACTAGGAAAATGAGGGGAGAAAATACCAGTTAATTAGTTGTTGAAATCACCCAAAGTGTTTTGCAGACTCAAGGCAGTGCAGTGATTTATGAAAGCTTACAGCTGTAAATATTTTGATGTATATATGTTTGTGTATATGTATTTGTAGATGTGCTTCTCATTCAAATGCTGCCTTCTCCTCTTCTCTTTCCACCAGTTCAAAGCATCATAGAATACATCCAAAATTTGGCCTCTTGCAAGATTGGTCCCATTAGTTACATGAGATGGGGCTGCAATGCTCCACCACTGCTGTGTTACGTTGGCAGTACCTGACCAGTCCACCTGGCTTTATTCTTTCAATGTTACAGAGCTCATTCTCTCTATGCTCTGGTGCCCCCCTTGCCGTAGGAGATACAAGACATGTGACAGTCACCAAGTCTTTCATCTTCAATGTGATAGGAATAAAATAGAGGGAGAAATGGAAATGCTTTTCAAACAGGAAAAGCAGCCCCTGAATCGTTGCCTTCTCAGCGCGCAAATGAGGCCTTCCTGAGAATGTCTGTGGACTTCTGGCAATCCAGTGCTGACTTCAATTTGGCTGTTTGATTACAGTTACCAAGGCAAGCCTTTTAACTCCACTTCCCTCCAAACAGGACTTTTCTTGGCCTTTTCACTACAGTGTTTCTTTCAGCAGTGTCTTTCCGTTACTTGCTATCAGAGCAGGGAGTTTTAAAAAGCTGGAAACCTCATCCTCGAGTTAAAAGGGAATTTCAGATGATTTTACTTGTGCTAAAATTTGGCAGAGTTTCATGGGCCAGGATAACAAAAGGAATTGATCTGTGTAGTCAATAGGTCGTCTGCCTGTTTCTCCCTGTTCAGTGATGAAGCCTCTGCAGACAATGCAGTTCAGGTGAGCTCCAGCGTAACATTGTGCTCCCAGGCCTGCGTGATGGAGGATATAAAACAAAGATGTGGAGACAGAAATACCAGACTGATCTCGGCATGGTGCCTTGGTAAGCCAGAGGTCCTCTTTCAGTGCTCTGCAAAGCTTTTTGCTCAAATACCACCTTTAAACAAAGATCCCCATTATTTTTTTTGGCTTCTTACAAGGCTATTGGTTGACCTCCAGCTCACAGCTAACAAGACTGCTGTTTGTCTCAAGGGTCTCAACCTACCTTGACTGTTCTGGCTGGAGTAATTCCTTGCACAGTCTCGTTCCCAAACTCTGTTTGCTTTGAATTGTCCCTCTGAGCTCTAGTGTTCATCATTTGATCTAGTAGCATTAGGGCAAGGCTTTGAGATGAGGAAGATGTTGGTGAATATCATGTATAGCTGCCTAAATACGCTTAAATGAATGTTTGCCTTCTGGCTGCCTCAGGATTTGTATGTTGTCTCAAGAGGTCAGGAAATGCTTCTAAGTTGTTACTGAGAAATTGTGTAAAACAGGGAATATTTGGAGGAACCTGCCAGGAGATGGTGGAAAGGAAACGTTCCTGTAAGATTCTGCTCAACAGAAGTAGCCTGGAGGAGTGGTGAAATCTCCATCTTTGGAGTCATTCAAAACCTGCTCAGACACCCTCCTGTGCAACCTGCTCTGACAAGGAGAGTTGGGCTAGATGACCTCCAGAGGTCACTTACAACCCCTACCATTCTGTAGTTCTGTCCTTAACAAGTAGATCACTGGAAATACGTATTCCTGTTTGTCACAGCTTGCTCTAGTGGGTAAAGGAAAGAAATAGGTACACCATGGCCAACAACCATCTGCATAAATAATGCTGCTTCTTGCAGTTATGAGCATAATTTCAAGATGAACAGATGTAAGCAGCATATAATGGTTCGAGAAGGAATAAAGGTAAATGTTTTACCCAGTGGTTTATATTGACAAGGGGTTAGGCTTTGCTCTGCCCTCACAGGGCTGAGGCAGTGAGCACATGGCAGCCGAGCTCAAACCCTGCCCTTGGTATATCTGGAAAGTGAAGTGGAGGCATGGGTCAGGGCTGTTTGCCCCTCTTACCTGGTTTATTAATTTGTCACCTCAGCAATGTGCTGTGGTATGGCACTTGTCCAAGTTACAAGCTAATATGTGGAATTACTTTGTATCCAGTGGGAATATTGCAGCTGGTTTAAGTAGGATAAGTAATTTACTCCTCGTAGGGTTAGATATAGAAGCAGTGCAGTATTTTCATATCACTTTATTTATTGCCTAGTTCCTAAAAAGCACACTTTAATGGTCATTTTAGACCTATTAAGTCATCGAGTAGTTAATGATTTAAAGACTTAAAAACTATGGAAGGATTTTTAGACTAAATATCACAGTCTATCAGTTAACACCTTGCCTTGCTTTAAAAACCCAGCTTTTCCAATGCATGTTTGACATGCTTGGGGCTACTCCAAGTCCTAATACTTAGAAGGAACCAACCGCAGTATTAGACTTTAATATTTTATGATGAGAGTCAAACTGTTTACAAGGTAGGTAGGAAAAGTGGATTATATTTTGTCACAGTGGAGGTTTTCACTCAAGGTTAGGTACATGGCTATAATGGGACAGGTTTCACTCCTTCCCAACAGAAGAAATACAATGTGACTGTTAAAAATTAAAGAATATATTGCCTATGTTAAGTACCTTGAATTGAAAAATATTCTTAGGAGAACAGACAGATTTTCAGTTCTGATCCAGCAAAATGCTGCTTTCTGTCCCTGCTCCGCTTGTCCCTGTTGCTGGTAATGTGCATAAATACAGAGTGAGGTGAAGGCTGCTGTGCAGGAGTAGACTTGAATTCATGCACCAGCAAGAAGCTCTTTGATGGCTGGAAATTCCTTGTTCTGGTGGGTTTGGATATCGCAACCATGTTTGTGCAGTTTGAGGTGGCCAAACGATTGCAACTTGACCACGGAATATGTTTATTACAGTGGTTGGAACAGGCCAGCAAGGATGTGGTTTGTCCAGTGTTACTGCATTAAGACTGTTAGATACACAATTAAGCCAGACCCCAGATAGGGCAGTTCAGTTTAGAAATGTGTTTAACTTGTTGCTCTGCTTTCTGGAGGCTGCCCTAGAAGCTTACATTTCATTTCCCCCCAGACAAGTGAATCCCTTTAGTTGTCATCATATTCTGCATAGTTATCTTTTTACCTTACTCTTTCAGATAATTTGGTTTGCCTGTTATAGTTTCTTAGGCTCAAATAATATTTTAGTTGGATGTTAATATCTTTATGGAACAGAAGAATGACAGCTTGATTATTTTAAGCCCATCTCATAAAGGGTGGCCATTCAAAACTGAACAGCCTTAGTGACTGGAGAACTGTTATTATACATGGTGTGAATTACAGCAAAAGCACTGTAAAATGTGATAGAATTTCAGACTTTGGTAATAAAGATCCATCTCAGATCTCCTGAGATTATAAAGGTGTTAAATGACTTTCTTTTTCTGTCTTTCTAATATTTCAGATTTCATAGTAACATCGCTGTTGAGATCTATTTGACATTCTCTAACACTTTCTCAAACAACAGCCTGTCTCTTCTCCTGACAGAGAGCATGCTTTGAATGAAAGTTCATTAGTCTATTGAAACATCTCAGTTAATTGCTAAGCAAGTACCCAGAATTGTCAAGTTCATATTTCCATCTGTGCCACAAGCATAGCAATAAAGAATTTTTTTTTTTTTGGACAGGTTAATTTGCCTAAAATACCATGTAGTCAATCAGAGTAACAAAGTTGTTGATGGGAGCATCTGTCAAACTGGAGCTTTCATCAGAGCTGTCCCTCTTTGCGAGATGAACATCTCTGGCTTCCACGAGTTGGCAGAAATACAGCAAACAATAACAGCAGCTGCACCAGAATAATGTTATTCCGATGCTAAACACCAAACAGCTGGGTGTTGCTTTGGTAAGAATGGTTTATAGTTTAGCTTCTTAGGAAAATAAAATTCAGTCATTCAGATATAGCATTGTTTTAATATTTAATTTAGATTGTTTATATTATTTGCATTTTGTTAATTTTACATTTCATATAATTTAGTTGAAAGCAGCACTTTCTTTGAAACTCTGTGTGTGTGCATGTGCGCGCATAAAGATGCCTCATCCGTGGTGCCTTTCTTTAAAAACCAAAAACAAAACCCCACCAACAAACAAAAACAAATTAAATGCCTGCATTAAAAGCAAATTAAATGTATGAACTAAAATTATTTAAATGAGTTGGGAACTTGCATCGAGATTTCCAAAGCATGCACTACATGGCCCACAGTGTGCCATTAATTTTCTTACAATCAGAAAGATCATTTAACAATTAGGTTCCAATCTTCTGCTGCATTTTCTCTCGTCATTGGTAGTGCATACCCAGTGTTTGTTATATGAAACACATCAATGTTAATGGAGAGAAAAACACAACAGCTTCATTTTCTTACAAATAACATTTGTCATGCTCTAGGAAACGAGCTCAAAACTCAAGTAATTCCAGTTAAATCAGTGGATTTAGCCCAGATTTACTGGAGTGTGAAAAGAGGGTAAAATTTGACCAGAAACATCCAGAGCCACAGAGCTTCAGAAGGGATGAGATGTGACGAGCGTTACAGTAGCCAGAAATAGGCTTTCATCTCTACCTTTTCAATATTTCTAAGAAAAATAGAGATTCCTTAAAATGTTTCCTTGAAAATGTCTCTTGTTAGGACTGCAAATAGCCAAGTGCCTATGTGAACTGTGTACCTGCTGAATAGAAGAGAGTCTTGTATATAAGCCCTTGTTCATGGGCACACCTGCTTTCCGTCATACAGTTTAGGTCTGTAAAGTGGTACTCTTCCTAAATTAAGTCCTGATGATTTGAGTTTATGTGGGATAGGCCACAGATACAGTCCACGGGGTGCTGAACCAGGCTGATCTTAGAGGTTGTGGACTCTCCTCTTCTGGAGAGATTTGAAACCTGCCTGGACATTATGATTCTGGGCAACGTGCTGTGAGTGACCTTGCTTTAGCAGGAAGCTTGAACTAGATGATCCCCAGAGGTCTCTTCCAACCCCTACCATGCTGGAATTCTATTGTATGTGTAGTAGGAGTCGTAAGTAGAATCAGATCTTCTCCATCTTTTGGTAGGGGGCACTGATTCAGTGCTAGTGTAGGTACTTGTTCTTTTTTACTAACTATGTGGCATATTCTGTGCAAAAGGAGCGTGACAGAGCTGATAAAATTTATAACCTGTCTTAAAAACATGCATTTGAGATACATGTAAGCAAAGACAGGATAGGAATCCTATCCAATAGGACCAAGGTTTCAACCAATGTATTACCTAAAGTGTTACGTGCTATAACTATATTGTTTTATGATATAATCATCTTGGAAGGATACAAGAGACTCTAAGGTCTTTGCCGCAGTGCCACCACACTAAGGCCAAATTGCAGTAACGGTAGATTTGTGGAGAGTGTGAGTAGAGGAGAGAAAGCTTGGAGAGGAGGGAAGACTGCCCTCTTTTTGGCTTGGCTTTTTTTTCTTCCCATTGCTCTCCTGCTCCACCTCCCCACCAAGCCAAGCAAGCAGCTCTTTCCCACAGCTGCACAGCTGACTTGCTGAGCTCCCTGCCCCGTGCCCATCTCTTTTTGCTGTTCAATGGGATGACAGCCAGCTGGCAGGCAGGTTGGGGAGTGTGCTTGATGGGAAAGGGTTTTTTCACACTTTTAGCAGAAAACGAATACTGAAACTTTCCATCAGGTTATAGAACTTTTGAGAAAGCTTTCAGGAGTAGAGGTCTCAAGTGCGATTTTTTTTTTTTTTTTTTTTTGGTTGTTGAAAAGCCATGAGGTATCTCTGCATGCAGCACAGGTAGCACCAGTAGCTTACAGGAACACCAGGACATGAGAGACCAGCAGAGAAGCGCCATGAGTTCTCCATATGTTCTATCCCTCACAAGTGAGCATGGACTATTGCACTTTTGGAAGCACAGTGTATGTTCTTTTAATGAAAGCATGTGAAATTCTGAGGTTCACCTCAAGACAGGACCAGAAACAACAACAACAGAGAGAGAGAGAGAGAAAGAAAGGTAAGAACCAAAAGATCACATTCCTCTGTATGAGAGTTTGCTGACCATTCGCAGTGTTAAAGTGATTCATTGTGAGTCCTGACCTTGCAAATTCACAATACTTAACAAACTAAGAGAGATGTTGCAGGCTGTTTGTTTGCCAAGCACGTCGAGATCCTCTTTTAAAAGATAGTGGAAGTGTACCCAGCATTAATCCTATTTTGGTCCTTCCTTGAGAAAAAAGCATCATTCCTCCTCCTGAATACATTTACTTTCCTATCATGGCTGGGTTCCCTGGCAACTTCTTCAGTGAAGTCAAACATATGTGTGTTAAAGAGAGTGTCTGCTGAAGGGGAGAGTGTTACAAAGCTCTTCTGTGGGACATGGAGTCCCTTGTCACTGCCTCATCCTGATGTTTAGCAGTGGGTGGCAGGGAAGAGGGAACCAGGTGGGTAGAGATAAATTCGTGGAACATTTTATTCCATCCCCCATCCACACTGCCCTGCTATTTGCCAGGCCTTTAGGTGAGGAGCGAGAGCAGTTGGCAGGGGGAAGACTTGAGCAGTAAGAGAAGTCCATCAATTTTGGAACAACATAAGCCTGTCAGCTACTCTGTATTCTGTCAGGCTGTGGGGGAGAACTTAGCTTGTCTTATTAATGTCATATCAACATGTCTTATTAATAGTGATAGAACCACTCAATACCATCCAAAAAGAATATAATTAGATCAACTATGATAAGAGGTCGTGGCACACAGAATTTTTTCCTGGATACAGACATTCATACAATCATATACGTGGATATCTCTCTCTCTCACACACACACTCTCTCTCTCTCTCTCTCTCTCTCTCTCCTTTTCTTAGTTTGTTTTCCTAGGGAAGTCAACAGAGGTCTGCGGAAAACCTCTACTATTTTCCTTGTCCTGAAATTGTGGCTTTTGCTTTTGGAATTGTCAGAGTATCTCCAAACCCACAGATGTTTTCAGGCAGGTAGTCAATGCAGTGTAGTTCTGAAAGTTTACCCTCGTTTGCTCCAATTACCGTATCCTGTCACTGGAATCAATCTTGTCCTGAGAACACTTCTTATTGAAAATCTTGCCAATAAAACCCAGGGCTTCATTTACTAGCAGATTGGGTTTTTTTTACTGAGTTCACAGCTTCAAAGCAGAGCTTTGCAGGGCTTGTGGGTTTCTGCAGAGCTTTGCAGATGTGACTGCAGTGCCAGGCTGCAAATACGGTTGCTGGAAATCTGGATGCTAGGTGTCAGGATATACCCTGATTTAAAAAGTAAGTAACTGTAAGCTGGTCAAACTGGCCAGAGAAGATCTCATCCCCACAGTGTTTTCTTTGTGTTTCAGCATGCATCTTCGAACTACAGAGTTGAGGATGGCTGCTTCTCATTTACTTTGTGAAAGAGAGTGATTCCAGGTCATACCATTTTTCTCTTGTTTAGATTATTTGAACTTTTTGTTTTCAATGAAGGATGAATTGGAGACAGTTAGGACATTATCTCTGTGGCTTGTATAAATTGTGTTTAGCTATGATTACTGGGTTTGTTTAAAAGCAGGATAATTGACCAGCTGTTAAAAAACAACTTTTGAAGAGAGGTCTTGATACTGTGTTAACTTTACATTCCTGGAGGACAATTTCTCACAGAACCAACATAATGTGTTGCTAATGATTACTTTGTTGAGTCCATCGGCTCCCTGGGAACCATTAAGCTAGAAGACCATCTGCTGTTATTAGTCCATGCATGTCATTCCTGTGGTTTGACCTGCAGCTGAAGTGCAGAGAGTTTGGCCAGGCTGTGCAAAGCAAGTGTCAAAAGCTGGAGGTATGGCAAGGAGTGGGCTTACACTTTCAGCCTCAATAAATTCTGAGTCACCACTGTTGAAGCAGTGCTGAAGATCATCAAGTCAGACCAGATCATCAAGTCAGACCAGATGTGAAGAATTCAGAAACAGCCATTTATGGAGGCTTAGTGAGATTGTTGTCTGTGATCAGAGCAAGGAGCTAGAGAAAGCTGAGGAGAAAACGATTTCCCAGAAAACAGGAAGAACAGGAGCTGTATGAGAAATTGCTGGAGTATCCTCTTTGAACCAGCCATGCCATCTAATTATCTCCTTTTAGCAGATGAACTGCAGCATGGAGCCTGGACTTGCAAAGCCCTGGGTGGCTCATAGGACACACAGAGGTTAACGCAGTCAGAGACCCTGAAGGTCTCATAGGGCATCCAATGATTTTCTGTAGATCACAAGCTGCAGGATTTTACCCAGTGACTCTGTTGCTCCTGTAACTTCTTTGCAGTTAAAATGCTTTTTCCAGACAGGCAGCTAGTCATGACTTGAAAGCAGTGAGATGTGAACATGCCCCTCCTTTTGACCCTTAGTTCCAGCTCCTAAGTGCCTTTGCTGTAAAGAAAGTTGCACCCTACAGGTTTATTATCTACCTTCAGTCTGTGGCCATTAATTCTTGCTATTTCTTTGTTGGGTGAAGTTCCTTTGTATCTGTATTTTTGCCTTTTGGTTGTACAGAAAGCTTGAAATGTGATTGTTGCAAGTCCAAAGATCTCACAAATAGATGCCAGTAAGCCTGCTCTTACTCTATGTAGCAGTTGCCCTAATAAAATACATTACCTATAAACCATGGCAACCTAACCTGAAAGCTATTATGGCCATGACACCATGTCATGGCCATGCTGACCTGCAGAATCACAGGTGTTAGGGGTTGGAAGGAACATCTGGAGATCACGTAGTCATCAACGCCCTGCTAAAGCAGGTTCACCTAGATCAGATTCGTTATGTTGCATCTTATTTCTGCACTCCCATTTTGGGTATGCATACGTTTTTGCTTCAGCTATTTCTGTGAGCTCCTGCTCTTTGTGGCACTATAGATTATGTCATATAAGAGTGACAGTTTTATTTGCTTTTATTGTCCACTGCGGAAGCATTGCAGGTTTGATTCTAAATTAATCTTTATTGTGTTTTAAAATTTCTTCTTATTCCTTGACATAACCTGCTATCTCTCAGACTGAGCTTTGCTGGCTACAATCAATTTATTATTCATAAATTCTCTGTTTTGACAGCAGTAGACTGGATTCAATTACTGCCAAAAGGCCCAGCCAGCCCAGGCTGCAGTGTTAGGAAATGAATTGCTCAGCTACGTGATCTGTCTTAGTGAGCATTAAGTGATGCTTTGATAATTATACAGGCACACGTATGCGGGGCGGGTAAAGGGAAAAAAAAAAAAGCTTTGGTAACATTTTTTGTTACCCCCTGTGGAAAGAAGTAGAGAACATTGGAGGAAGATAAATTGACAGATTGTTATTAGCTGAGGCATAGTGTCAAGTCAGCTCAGGCCCTACTGCTGCTGGAGGGTGGACCGCAGCAGAAGACTGAAGACTGCAGCAATACGTGGAGCAGCAGACAAAATTAACACCATCATTTAGTTTTATTTGTTACAGTTTTAAGTGGACTAGAAGATAAAAGTATTTAAAGTAAGCCCTCAGAGAGAGACTCTGCCTGAGAATCACAGAATTTTCATATTTCCAAATGACAGAAGCATACCTCTTTTATTATTTTCTTGGAGAAAAAGGAAGAAGGGAAGACCAGTGCAGGTTATCATTCAGGCTGACAGAGGAGAGGATTGACTGCAGGAGTTTTGAAGGCTGCACAGGGTGTCTGTCAGAAGACAGCAAGTTTTGCTGACAGCATCAGATTTACCTACTTGCATGGGCATCCTCTATGCTGAGACAGTGACTAAATGCTTGTTTCCTTCCCTGGATTACATTCCCTTTCCAAGATCAAAATACTTTCTTACTGAAATAAAACCCTGCAGACTCTGTTGGTTTTAAAAAAAAAAAAAAATTGCCCTAAGGTCTTTGTTGTGTCTTTTCTTGAGAATTACTTTTTGTCATTACTGTTTTCCCTAATTGGACTTGCCTGTAGGATTAAAACAGGTAGAAGAGGAGGACACATTTGTCATGTGGTCAGGCATGTTTCTAGAGCAAGAGTGGAGAAACTTGGCTGTGTGCTGTCTTTTTTCCATGTGAAAATACATAGGTTCACTTGCTGAAATCTGCCCGGTGGTGATCATCAGGGATGGAGGCATCAGAAGCAGCCACGTCTCCATTTCCAGCAGCTCAGCAGAGCTTGGGACATGTAGAACTTACCTGCAGATGATGGGATCCATTGTGGGAGAGGCTTGCTTGGAAATGCAGTTGTTTCTGAGTGTCTAAAAATGTGCCAGGAATTGGAACTTCAGGGAGCTGAATTCTTTTGAAGGTCAAGTGCTAAGCCTTTCAGATAACAATTTCAGGTAACACCTCGAGGAGGAAAGCTGACTTTTCCTTGCTGAGCCAGCTGATTCACCTCACCAGCTTACAGCAGACAACTTGGGAAGCAATAATAATTATGCTCACCATTTCCAATAGCGTTTTTCATGAGTAGACACTGAGGCAATGAGGCATTTCAGTAAGTCAGTGCCAGTGCAGTTATTTTGCATTCAGTGAAACTGAGGCAGGAAAGGGTGTGCAAGGTCAGTCAGTAACCCATAGGTAGAGCTGTGGATACAGACCAAATCTGAGCTCTTTTAACTGTTCACTCTTTGCAGTTGTGAGAGAGATTCTTCTTCGCTGCATTTTTTTCTTTCATGAATGCCAGCAAAAACAAAACAAGAGGATCCAGTAACAACTCTCCTCTTCTATACTCTCTCACACATGCATATATTTTATTTCTGCTTCCCTATTTTGTTTTCTCAGCAGTGATTAAGGAAAACATTAAAAATGTGGTGGAGAACAGAATGAAACCCCCCTGCATGAGAAAGGGAATTCTAATGCAAGAATTGGAGAAAAAAATACTCATACTGAAGCTAACCTACCAATGTTATATCACAGTATAAACAAGGTTGGAAGAGACCTCAAAGATCATCAAGTCCAACCCATTACCACAGACCTCGAGACTAGACCATGGCACTAAGTGCCATGTTCAAACCCGCCTTGAACACCTCCAGGGACGAATGTTGCCAGGATGGGAACCCAAAGATGGTGTTTCTTTGGTTTTGGTGTCCATTCTCAGAGCGGTGGCTAACCTGTTTAATGCAGAAGAGGTCATTATAGTGTATTTGTGAGCTTCTCTGTGGTTATTATGTTCTACAGCCTTCTGCACCTCCCGTAGCAGTTCCTGGTATAGATATAATATTGGATTTCACACCACCACATATTCTATATTTACTTCTGCATGCTCATGTGGACATGAACAAGCACAATCAGGTTAACTTCATTTCTAGTTTCTATTTTTTTTTTTAATCAAAGCAGTTAGTTTTGCTTTTATTTTATTTTTTCACCTATTCAGCTGTCAAGACTGCATCTTCCTCCCTGTGTGGTATCAGCCCCTCTTTGTGACTTTCCTCTGGCACCTCCATTGTTGGATTTGTAGCTGCCTGTAATATCTCTGGAGCATTTTTCAAGGAGCAAGAAGCTATCGAGCATGCAGGCTTCCAACATAGAATCATAGAATGGTAAGGTTGGAAGGGACCTCAAGGATCATCTAGTTCCAACCCCCTGCCAGAGGCAGGGACACCTCCCACTAGCACAGGTTACTCAAGACCTCGTCCAACCCGGCCTTGAACACCTCCAGGGAGGGAGCATCCACAACCTCCCTGGGCAAACATGACTGTGTATTTCATGAGAAGCTTCTTAGTTAGGCTTTTATGACTTACTTGGGTCAGTTAAGGTTTTTTCTGATACCTTCTGTTACCTGTGCTACAGCTTGCCAAATTATTAAATGACAGATCAGTTGTTTTTATTCAGCAATGTATTCTCCCCATTAAAATATTATTCAGGGGGGGAAAAAAAGGAAAGAAAAAAAAAAGCTATTCAATTAATATCAATTGCCAGCTCTTCTTAGAATCACATCGTAAAATCCTGCTATAACTGTCTTACCTAGGGGCAAAACCCAGATGTTTTCTGTGTAAGTGCTTCTTATAATGGAAAAGGAAATGGTGGAAAGTGGTGAAGGAGAAAAGAAGACACAAATCACCCTGCTGTACATATCCTATATTAACTACCATTCTGTGAGACAGCAGTAGGTATTTAAAAACCCATCATTTCGTCTTGTTACTGATTAATGTTAGTCTCTAATACAGCAGGAGTTGCATTAATTGCCACTCTTGTTACTTTTTTCCCCATTCTTATGGTAGCTTGACTCCAGTATAAATAGAATGTTCCAGCAGCATTTCACTTGTTAGTTACCTGGTCTAATAGATATTTCTAATTCTCTGTGTATAGTTTGGCATCTGGCTGCATCCCTTGCTTTTAAACTGATTGTCTTCTACATCAAATGATGATTTCTCCAGTTAATAAAATGGTTTCTGGAGAAGCTGAAATAACATGTGAGTGGAATTGAAAACTTTGCCAAAGTAGCAGTAAATATCTTCTCCCTTGAGTCAGGCCATCATTGGTAAAACAAAAAGGAAGGGCCAGACACTTTTATGGGCCTGTAGGGGTAGAGATTGTGTCTGCATGGCGAGACAAAGTGGCATTCACAGTGGACCAAACTGGGCTGAAACATTCTGAATAATCATACTGAGGCAATGAAACACAGACAGTAGAGCTTCTTTCCCAGAAAATGCCCTGGAAAGTTATGAACAGGCAAGTTTTCACTCCTTTTCCATGCTTTTCTTCACTTCTTTCTTTCCTTCTCTGTCATAATCAAATCTTCTACTGGAAATGAGGAAATCTAAAGAATATCTTCCTTCTGATTTTGTTTTAAACCAGTATTAAATAGAGGCAGAAATGTATTAACAAGTTCTTACAGCAGTGGACATACATAAACTATCTCTGAACTCTGGTGGACCAGTGAGCTCCAGATAGCTCTGGCCAGACTCTTAATCTTGGTAGGTGGTTAAAAGCAACACAGTGGCTTGAAATCTCTGCTATGATGACAATGTGCAGCTGCATACATGTATTTAGTAGCAGGAATGTCAAATAGTATGAGTTTGGTGGTTAGTGAGTATTGGAGGGCTGCAGATGAGCCTTGGATGCTCAGTAATAGTACTTACTGACTTTTCAATAGCATGGCTCACTGGGTGCCTCTGCAGTCATTGAAGGTTTTTCTGAATGACTTCCATGTTTGGGGATATTGTCTTCATTTCATTGAAATGATTCATCCCCGAGACTGAGAAGAAAGCATCAATCCAAGGCCCAGTTCTGTAAGGGCTGACTGGTTCCAGGAGGTTTTCACATTGCCACTAGATCTGCCTTTAGTAGGAAAACTGCTTTTGCAAGCTCCACTTTCCCTCTCCTGTTCTTCAGCTAGCTGAAATGCTGCTTTCCCCACTGCAGCTGCCACTTCCTTTTGTGCATTCAGTTGTAATCCAAATTTCATGCTGTCTTTGGTCACCCACTTTACTACCTACCAAAGCAGTTTCTCAGACTTTAGGATAAGGAAATCATCATCAGTGTAAAACTGATTGCAGCATCTGCACTCCCTCCTCCTTCCCCCTCCCCATTGATGACACCGTCAAGTCTGGCTTCACTGATAGTGGAGAAAAAAGAAAAAAAAAGAAGAAAGCAGCAAGAATGGATATTGCTGTCCAAATTAATAAATAATGTACTTGCAGCACATACCTCAGTAAAAATACTGCAGTCTATGGGATTTGGAAACCATTCATGAAGTTCATCATGAGTAATGAACTAAATATGCTAAGATCAAGAATGATTTATTATCTGTCTAGGTGACCTCTAGAAGATGTAATCAATACTTTTATGATCCAGAGTGTAAAGTGTCTAAATTATATAACGTGCATTTTCTGACATCCTACTCCAGAAGCAGCAAAGCCAATTACTCAATAGACTATTGATAATAACCACTGGCTACATCAACTTGCATGGTAATTTAACATCTTATGTCTCATTGGATTAATTGATTTCCTTTATTGGCTCTGTGTTTGATTTGTGGTGGTTCAGTCTTTTTTTTCTTTGTGAATACTTTGTGCCTTTCTAGCGTGCTAAAGTAAAAGAAAATACATTAATTGAAGTGTTCAGGTCTTGAAGAGCAAGGAATGGGATATTATTTTCTAACATATCATGATAAATGTACTAATGAATGATAATCCCAGCTGTATCTCACACATGTAGCAGCCACTGAGATCTCAGAGCAAACCCACATACTCTATCTTGTCTATCTTGAGAACATGCAAATTGCCTGCATGTCAAAGGGATGTGTGCTTCCTATACAGTGGAGAGTTGCCCTTCTAGAGCACTTTGCTCTGTGAGGTGGTTAATGGGACTTTGCCAGCTAAAGAGGTGGTGGAGCATGTGCATCAAGGCTGTGCCTGCTTATTGCCCTGAACCTGACAGCCAGTGTTGGCAGCCTGCTGTGGGTGAGGAGCAGTTCTTGACAATTGCCGTTTGCTAACTCAGCCTCGTTCCTGTCATCCCCTACCCCTCCACCCCTCAAAACCCCTGCAATGCCACCCTGCCAGGCTTATTAAATAGCTTTCACTTGAGAAAATAATGTTTTCAAGATATATGTTTTTAATTGTATTCAAAACCACCCAAACTTGGTTTGGGGGGCTTTTCATCTTCAAAGCAGTTTATAGCACTAGCTGATAAATACTATGCTACAGTTAATATATCAAAGCATAATGTGGTCTGAAACAGAGTTGGTAGGTGATCCATCTGTGTCACATGAAAGGAGCTGTTTTCCTGGTTTGGTCTGCTATTTACCTCCTTACCAAAATCAAGGAAATAACTTTGTAGTGAGTCTTCAAAGAGATGCTGAGTTGCTTTCTCCTTTTCTTCTTAAGGATTTGGAATAGTTTTAAAACATCAGAACCGTGTTGTGTTTAAAAAAAGCTTTTACATGCTGGCCATAACATAACAGCTGTTTCAGCTGTTAGGTCAGCTGTTTCACCAAAACCAACGGCAGGCTCTTCAGAAGCAAATGCCTTTGGAAAACATGGGTGATGTTTTATGGGGTTAACCAGATCAGATGCAGGTGCTGGCTGAAGAGACCTCTGCTGTTTAACTTCACATAAACCCAGGTCTCTCCCTTTAGACGTTTGCTGAACATTGGTAAGAGAACATTGCCTTCTATATGAAAATTAGGGAATGGCAAGGTCACAAAGTAATCAGAGGGAGTAGTGCATCTGAAAGACCAGCATTTCTCATTCTTGGTTGTGTGGCTCTAATCAGTCACATGAGAAAACTCTGAAGGCAGTTGGTGATTAAAGCCACCTTTTCAAAGGTAGCCTCTAAAAAAAAATATATACACAACAATTAGCTTAGTAAACTGGCTTGCTTCCTGAAACATTTAAAATCACTTCTTTTTAGTTTATAAAGTTCAAGACTTATTGGTGATCTTGCACTCTGTGTCCTCAGACTTTGAAAGAAGTATAAAATTAAGGACATAAAGCCCACAATGAAATGTGAACAACTGCCAGTAGGGCTGTGAACAGTTTTTACAAGTGGAGGCGATCCAGTGCCCCCACCCACTCAGTCAACCTGGAGGAGGTTACAGTGACCCAATGCTCACATCTCTCTTTAAATCTGGAATCTGATAGCTTTGAAATGTGATGAGGAGTTTTGAAAGAAAAACACTGGCTACCGTCTTTAATTACCATCCTTAGGAAAGCCTCCAAATTGCAGCAACTGTAGGCTTTTGTTAAACTGTTCTACTGTTAAGGATCATTATAAAGAATTCCATAATCCACCTTGAAGCCTTAAGTTTGAAGAATAAAAAAGAGTTATAAACAGGTTCAGTTAGAAGCACAGAGCAGATATGAAAAGTGAGAGCTTGAGAACAAATCCTTAGGAAGCAGATGGAGCTTTTACTGCTTCTCTTTCTTCTAAAACCTCAGTTCTCAGCAGATCATCTTATGGTCTGTTAACTCCTGAAAATTTGAAGGGCAGATGCTTCTTGGTCCTTTAGAAAACACAAGCACTGCTAGTGAAGGAGTTGCTGCTATAATAGATAGGACTTTATCTCTAGCCAAGTGTTTTGTATTTCTTAGCATCACATTTCTGCTGTGCTAAGGGAGAAGCAGAATGGGTTTGATAGCCAGGTATCTTGTCTTGGGCTCACTCTGGTTCCTGCTGTTGCCTTACACTCATTTCTCTTCTATCTGATGAAAAGTGTTGTACTCATTTTTATGTCCTTATTATGCGAAGAATTAAACTTTGAGAATGGTGGCTGGTTGCATTCACTAGGAACTGAATTCTTTAACTATTAAATTATGTTCTACTTATTCATGAAAATGGATCAATTAAAGTCAAGGGGACTACTCACATGAGTAAATGCTAATTAACAAAACGGATGCTCTAATGAAGAGGACATGATAACATTGCAGATAGATCCTGAATATTAAACATACTTTTCTGAGTAGCAGAAGAGGTGTTTACTCTATAGTATATAAGCAGTTTATTAAATTTCTGGTTGTAAATAAATGATTTGGCTTGGTTTTCTAATTAGTAAATGTTCTGTACTTCGAGGCTCGAGTGCTGTCTTGAGAAGTTAGGATGCATACATTGTGAGTGTGCTCTTAAGTCCGTGCTGTGCATAGCTTTGTGATACATAGATTGCTGATACCATCTCAGTAAATCATCCTGTGATGTTGCCATTACAGGAAGGTGGTTTTTCTGCAGTAAGAGCTTGAGATAGTTCTTGCCCAGATGGGGAAAAAAAAGCTGTCTTTTCTTTCCTGCTGAAAAAATAAAATCAAAAAAAGCTCAAAAACCTTAATAATATAAAGAAGGGACATCCATTATCACATGTAAGTCAGTGGGAGAGAGTCTTCAGAACAGCCTGGTAACTGGATTTTCATATTAATTTATTTTCCTATTCATGGAAATTCTACTTTCATCACCAAGTGAACTTGGTGCTCATTAATTAAATATGAACTATTGATTAATGTATGAAGAGCAGTGAAAGCTGTGGCTACAGGACTGGTCTATTTTCAGAGACATTTCTGTATTCTAACTAATATCTTCTTAATATTTCATAGTTTAGGTCTGAATTAGCAGAAATAAACAACTGCTTTAAGGAACACGAGAGGTGGTTCCAGCATTGTGCTTTTGCGGCAGGATGGTGAACTTAAATGGGGACAGGGTCTGGGATCCCCCATGGTGTGGTACTCTGCCTGTGATTCCTGTCCTGACTTACAGATGGCCACAGTTTTGCATCACTGGCTGCAGTATGGTGTACCTCAGCTCAACAGGTAGGATTCCCAGGTGATACCAAGAAGAGCAGGACATCCAGAGAATAATGCCTTTGACTTCAGCGGGAGTTGGATCAGATGTGTCACATCTTCTGTAGGTCTTTTGGGGCAGGATTGAAATAGGCAAAAGTAGGAGAGGCAGCAGAAACAAGAGGTGCTCAAGAAGGCAGAAGATGAATGGTAACATGGCTGTGTTGCCAGCTGCTGTCTCCTCTAGCCTTACTACTTTCCATTCCTCTCTTCCTCTTCTGTCCTTTATATTCCCACAATTTTTCTGAAATGAGGCGGGGGGGAAAAGGCACCCAACAAGTCTTACTGACTGAACCTTCATTCTGTGTGCTGCTGACACCACCTAAATCCAGGCTTGTCCTTCTGACTTTAAGCTTAGTTGAAAATACAAGCATGAAACGAAGCTGATTGAAGTGCTTGAGCATGCCTCTGGCATAGAAGACTTTTCACATACATCTAGCAGGAGAGATGAGAAATGTTAGGTGAGGACATTCAGCTGTGACAGATCCTGAAAATTGGGATCCTGGAAAGAGATCCTCTCCATTTATACTTTAAACAGTAGATTTCTTTGAAAGGATTGGTAATTTTGGGATACTATGGGCATGTATTAGTTGTGCACCCCATCCATGAAATGTGTGACACGTACGCAGGGAACCAGTAAAAAAAAGTTTCATGTCGTTTCTTGCACAAGTAGGTTGTTTTCTGATTTCTAAAATAACTTTTTTATTTTGCTAACCAAAACTTTATGCCACCTTAGCACTGAAGAGCAAGACGGAATGGGCCACGATAAAATAAATCATAGAATCATAGAATGATAAGGTTGGAAGGGACCTCAAGGATCATCTAGTTCCAACCCCCTGCCATAGCCAGGGACACCTCCCACTAGCACAGGTTACTCAAGGCCTCATCCAACCTGGCCTTGAACACCTCCAGGGAGGGAGCATCCACAGCCTCCCTGGGCAACCTGTTCCAGTGCCTCACCACCCTCACTGTAAAGAACTTCCTTCTAACATCCAGTCTAAATCTTCCCGCTGCCAGTTCAAACCCATTGCCCCTTGTCCTGTCATTACAAGACCTTGTAAATAGTCCCTCCCCAGCCTTCCTGTAGGCCCCCTTCAGGTATTGGGAAGAGATATTATAAAGAAGCAAAAGGCAGCAAATACCAAGCCTTTGAACAGTTTTTCAGTAGGTATTGTGTTCATGGAAGTTTTATCATTGCATTTTCACAAGAAAAGAAAGAGTACTGTAGTACAATACCAAATCATGCTGGTGCATGCATGGTTAACAGCAGACTCCACAGCTTTGCAAGCCCAAGACATTCAAAACAGTAAACAGAGAGGATTCCATTGATGTCTAATGAAGTTAACCACAAAAAGGCTTTTCCTGCAGAGAGGCTTTGATACTGAAGTGACAGACAGATGTCAAGGCGATTGGCTAAGTGTGAGATGAAAAATTGATAGCAAACAAATGATTGAAGTCATTTATGGAATGTGATTTGGACCGACCGTGAAGAATGCATGTCTTTTATGGTGGGTGGGTTGCAGTGTTATCAATCACCCATGGCATATGTTATTTGTTCCTAATTATGTGTTGTTGACCCATTACTCACTAATAAGGGTTCAGTGCATGCTTATCACATCGTTTGATCCCAGCCTCATCTGTCATTGAGACATGATGTACAAATATAGCTTATTTCCACTCTCCATGCAAATAGGAGTTACTGTATCTCCACTGTCATCTCTAATTGCCCTAATACCATTCCAGAGAAAGCTAAACCTCTCTCTCCAAGCTACTCTTACTCCAGCACTCTCAGGAAACGACAAATTTTGGTCAAGGAGGATATATCTTGATTTAAGCAGAGCTTTCTAAGTCTTATGAGGGGTGGCTGAGGGAACTGGGGTTATTCAGGCTGGAGAAGAGGAAGCCAAGCCTCATTACTCCTTTACAACTCCCTGAAATGGGGTTGTAGTAAGATGGGGGTCATTGTCTTCTCCCTAATATCAGGTGATGAAAGAGGAAATGGCCTAAAATTGTGCCAGAGGAGGTTTAGGTTGGATATTAGGAAAAATTTCTGTACTGAAAGAGTGCTCAGGGATTGGAACAGGCTGCCCAAGGGAGGTGGTGGAGTCACCATCCCTGGAGGTGTTCAAGAAATGTGTGGGCATGGCACTTCTGGACATGGTTTAGTGGCTGTGCTAGTGTTAGGTGGATGGTTAAACTTGATGATTTTAGAGTTCTTTTTCCAACTGAAACAATCCTGTAATTCTGTGTTTTGTTGGTGTTGCTTTGCATGGTGGAGTGCCTTTGATGCATGGTCCATTACATAGCTTCCTGCATTCAATCTTTCAGATCTTCATAAGCCTGATAGATGGAATGGGCAATTTCAGGGATGTAATGAACAGTAGAACATTGGCCAGTTACCATGGAGGGCCTTGTAGCACTAATTAAGATCTCAAACGTGTTTTGGTGACCTTTGCTCTGTTTACACAAGTTGTGTGAAGGGACACAGTCAGGTAGGGTCAGGACAGACGAGCTGTACTCTGACGTACTAAATATCAGTTCATTAAAACAAAATGGCTTTGGGAGAACTTGGAGAAAAAAGGGTTTGTAAATGAAGTTACTGAATGAACACAGGGTCCAAGAGGTGGTCTGCTCAAGTCAAGGTAATCTGGTAGGGTTTATTATGCTTAAAGAAAGAAAAATCACTACTGGTCAGGACAGACAGTGATGGGGTGCCTGTTTTTCTGGTGATGGTGTTCTTTATGTTTTACAGTAAAGAATCTAGGCCTTGTTTCTCAATAGTAGTTGAACTTTCTTATGTATTTTACAGCATTTTGGGGGATTAACATACCAACTTTTTTCACTTTCTGGGAAAGCGCTGTCTAACAAGTATCCTTTTCCATTTCTCATTATTTTTGCAATAACACTTATAAAAAAAAGTAAATTAAAATATTTAAACACAACACACTGAAAACATTTGTTCGTGCCTGCTGGCCAGATTCCAACTTGTGTAATTAAATCTTGCAGTCTGTTACTCCAATACTTCCCGCAGCTCCTGCTCAGTGCGGTCTCTTTCCTTAGTTTCTGGCCTCAACTAGTTTTACTGTTGCTTTGCACTGCAGCAGAGCTGCCACACTGTATCATAAGGATGGCTGCATTTCTTTGAGGAAAAATTCCTTTCATATATAAATAATTGTTAAAGTGCTTTGGAAACCTCCCTGGGGTGAAGAGCACCATTGAAAAATAATAAGCCTTACAAATACATTATTAATATTGATCCTGTTGTTGATCGCATTCAAAACCAGGGGTAAGGTTAATCTTACAGGCAGTGTTATACCCCAGGACTCAGGAAGCCTGGGTGTGATATCAAGCTCTACCCTGACCTCCTCTATGAGATTGGACAAATCATTTATCCCTTTGTGCTTCACCTCCCCCTTGGACTTCCTTGCTCTGTGCTGTATGTAATTTTTCTGCTCTTCGGTACAAGGGTTTCTGTTAGCGTGGTTGGCTCATTCTGTTTGTGCTGTTGTGGTGGAAACCACGAAGGCAGGGAATGGGTAACCAGAGAGTCCTGAATATGTGGGTTCAAGTTTATGCTATTCTTCTTGTCACTGCCCTTTCTGCCACTGCGCTGAATGCAGGTATTTTGCTAAATTAGACAAGATGAAGTAATTCTCACAGTTGCACTGGAGAGGTCATCCAGCAGACTTGTTTGTTCTGTCTTGGTTTTCTGTTGCACGGCGTAGGCATTTAAGCTTCGTCCACCTCCAGCTTTGTTATCCTTCTTCACTCCTTATCTACTCTTTTGTAACCTTGGAAAGCAATTTGTAATGCATGTGAATGTGCAGAAAATACTCAGTGCTGATTCCCATACAGTAAAGCAGTTACTTATGGCTGTCCTTTAGTCTGAGTGAAGTCCTTCACTTTATGCACAGATTAACCAATGTTCCAGCTGAATTTGATGTTATCTCTCTTTTATTGATGTGAATTATTTATAGCAGAACTGTTGAATCATCAAAACGTGATTCCTGGCACTAAAGATATTAATCCCATGTTCCTATTAAGATTTATCCTTCTGTTCCTCATGCTGGATTCCTGAATTAAATTTAATTATTCCATCTTTCTCTTTTGCAGTCTAAGTGCAGCTGGGTTTGCACAGTAAGAAGTATTAGATTGTGGGTGACCGTGTTGAGGTCAGCCACAAAATTTGTCTTTCCTCCTTACCCTGTAGATGTGGATCTGAATTTGTATCACAACCGGAGGTAACGCATGGCTAGCACTAGCATTGCAAACAATCCTCTTCTACACCTGGCATATTTCTGCATGTGTGGACACAGTATTCGGATTGGGCCAGATAGAGACTGTTACATTCGTTCTCTACAAAGGTGATTTTTTGGCTGCTGTTGTTTCCTGTGTACAGAAGTTTACTCTAGGAAGAGAGAGTGTTCTCCAGTTAAGGAAATGCGCAAAAAACTGCCTAGCAGAGAAAACCCTTATCCAGAGTGGTAGAAACTCTCTTTCCTACTCTACTCCTTCCCCAGTTGTAAAGGGTTTACCCTCCTTGGGGGGTGGTCTGTTGGCTGACCCTGATCCCAGGTGTAGTGATTAGCCCACTCCCACTTCCTGTCTGGACCCCCTATATAAACAGAGGAACTTCTATTTCTTCCTCTTTCTGCCTGCCTGCCTGATATCACCACCTTTGTTCCCGATGGTTTTACCACGTAGCCAGCCCACCACGTGGTGGATAACCCCTTCCTGAATCTACCTCCATCCATTGCCATCAATCTGGTTGTATATATGTATCTTTTTTAAAATTTTGTTTCCCTTCCTATACCTCTTTGTAACTCCCCTACCTTAAATACCTTTTATTTATTGTTAAAGTTTTCTTTTAACTTCCAAGTCGAAGCAAGACTGTTCCTTGGGGGTCCTTACCCCCTTTCCTTTCTACATCTATTTCCTTTCTTTCCAGAAAGGGGGCAGGCATCCTATAAATTGTATTGGTTCTGTAAGCTATATTTTGAGTCTCTGGAAAGATTAAACTAGAACCAATACACCAGTGAAGCAGTAGTTTGAGAGAAGTCATTCTGCAGCAAGTCAGCTTTCTTTGTGTATTCACTGCGGTGTAGAATGTCACTTCTGAGTGTTGCAGAACAACCATTGCTGATGGACGCAGGCTAGTGGGCACGAAGCTATTTTCAAAAGGATGGGAGTGCACAAGGGATGACACAGGTGTAGCCCAGTGGCTCCTCTACTCACCAGGATGCTTCTTCCTGAACCACCTACTTAGGCCTCTTCTCTTCCTGTCTTCCTTCTGCAGGATAAAGCTTCAGAAGATCGATGCAGGTGGCACTTTTTTCTCTCTGGCACACAGTTCCATGGTTATTTTATAAGTAGCTTCTTGGAACAAGTGTTTCTTTTCTCCCTTCTGTTTTCCTCTTGCTTAGCACCGAGAAAAATGTGCTGTTTGGTCTGGTGTACAGAAATCCATGTGCAGCCTGGAG
Organism: Ramphastos sulfuratus; assembly: GCA_013399055.1. NCBI lineage: Eukaryota > Metazoa > Chordata > Aves > Piciformes > Ramphastidae > Ramphastos > Ramphastos sulfuratus. The sequence continues at coordinate 94,826 of WBNM01018646.1, read as the reverse complement.
GTAGCCTCCACAGCCTACATTGTGTCAGCTGAGGGAAAGGGTGTTTGTAGATATGCCTGGGGCAAAAACATGGGCTGAGCATGTTTCAGAAAATCCCTGCAGCCAGGAGGAGCTATGTTGGATGAATGGTTTTAAGCATTATGGGACCATTGCAAAGGCAGGTGCCAAATTGCTTCTGCAGCTGATAGCCTGGAGAATTTTGCAACTTCAGGGTGAAATGTGGCTGCTTTTATTTTCCTGCACTGTCTTCCCACAAGCAGAGGCCAGCGGGAGTGAGGACATGGATCTGTGATTTCTTTCCCTTGCTTCAGCAAGGAAGAATAATGAAACACGAATGAGAACTTACTAACATAAAGAGATGAATCAGAAATGTTTGAGGAAGTCATTCATCTTCCTAGTCTCTGCGGGCTGGACTGAGCAGGTCAGCACTGCTGTGGCCTGCCCCCAGCGCAGGATCCAGGCTCTCCCTGTGCTGCTTCCTTACATCTGCACCATCCTCCTGCGTTTGCCCTGCTCCTTTGAAGTCAGCAGGGCTTCTGCATTCAGGTTATGGCAGTGCATTTCATTTGATGCAGCTACAGCCATTTGCCACAAGCACTCTTGGAAATGATTTTAGGACCCTTTATAATAATTACTGTTCTCTTCCAGGCATTTCTGCATCTTGGTATTCTAGTCAAACCTCCCATCTCTTGTGCTCTTAGTAATGATGTTAGGGAGAGAGATCCCCCTGGCTTTACTAGACTCGGATTTATGCAGTGCTTCTGTCTTTAATAATTCAAGACAGAATCCAAATCAGGGCTTTGGATAAAAGCCACTCATAAATGTAGGGCAACCTAGGTGTAAAAGTTTGCAGCCATGGTTCTAGTTCATCTTTGGCAAATCTACATGTCTGGTAACAAGTAAAAGTTAAAATAAAGCCCCTGATTGAAATATGAAACAACGCACTCAGAATTCTTCCTTTGGACTACACATATGTCCACATACCAGGATTTGGAAAACCTTTTGCCTTTAGGTATGGATAGCCATTTGAATGTGAACCAGCAGTGTGCCCAGATAGCCAAGAAGGCCAACAGCATTCTGGCTTGTTTCAGGAACAGCAATCACTAGGACAGGGATCATCCCTGTGTACTGGGTACTTCAAATGCTGGGTTCAGTTTTGGGCTTCTTGCTTCAAGAAGGACATTGAGGTGCTGGAGTGTGTCCAGAGAAGGGCAATGAAGCTTATGAAGGGTCTGCAGAACAGGTCTCGTGAGGAGCAGGTGTGGGAGCTGGGGTTGTTTAGTCTTCAGAAGATGAAGCTCAAGGGAGACCTCATTGCTCTCTACAACTACCTGAAGGGAGGTTGGAGCCAGGTGGATGTTGGTCTCTTCTCCTAAGTAATAAGTGATAGGAAAAGAGGAAAGAGCCTCAAGTTGCACCAGGTGAGGTTTTAGTTGATCATTAAGAACAATTTCTTCCCCAAAAGGGTTGTCACGCCCCAGAACAGGATTCCCAGGGCAGTGGTGGAGTCCCTGTCCCTGGAGAGATTTAAAAGCTGTGTAGATGTCATGCTGAGGGACACGGTTTAGTAGAGCCCTGACAGTGCTGGGTTAGTGGTTAAACTTGATCTTAAAGGTCTTCCAACCAAACCAGTTCTATCTATAGGTAGAAGCACACATCCATATATAAATGTTATCTAACCTCTGATGTTTGATTGCCTTTCATCTGTTCTGAGAGCAGAGCATAACTCATTATCCTTTGGGGTGTCAGGGTTAAACAGCTTCTAGTGTCATTCAGTGGAATCGCAACAGCACCAGTCAATAAAGTGCACCCCATTTTAAATCGCTCCTAATGATTTACAGCAGGAGGAATGTCCCCCAGAAGAACCATTTCTGCATTTTAAAAGATTTTCTGTGATGTTTTACTGTGAATGATGTGCTGAATGCAAACCCTTGATCTTGGAATCGTTGTTTTTGTGGTGATAAATGGCAGAGTTCTGCTATGTTTGTGTAAGCACAAGTATTCAGATGTGCTGTTTGGCGTTGCTGGAGTGAAAAGCTCCCTGCACGCTCAGAAGTCACTTAAATGTTCATTTAAATAACTATGCAGAATATGCAGGTAGTTGTAGGTATTCTTTTTTAAGACCTTACTTGACCATTTGACTGCTGTGTGCAGTTCTGGAGCCCCCAGCACAGGAAGGACATGGAACTGTTGGAGCGGGTCCAGAGGAGGGCCACAAAGATGCTCAGAGTGCTGCAGCAGCTCTGCTATGAGGACAGACTGAGAGAGTTGGGGCTCTGCAGCCTGGAGAAGAGAAGGCTTCCAGGAGACCTTAGAGTAGTCTTCCAGTATCTGAAGGGTGCCTACAGGAAGGCTGGGAAGGGACTATGGACAAGGTCTTGCAATGACAGGACAAGGGGCAATGGGTTTAAACTGGCAGAGGGAAGATTTAGACTGGATGTTAGGAGGAAGTTGTTTGCAGTGAAGGTGGTGAGACACTGGAACAGGTTGCCCAGGGAGGTTGTAGCTGCTCCCTCCCTGGTGGTGTTCAAGGCCAGGTTGGACAAGGCCTTAAGTGACCTGTCCTAGTGGGAGGTGTCCCTGCCTATGGCAGGGGGTTGGAACTAGATGATCCTTGAGGTCCCTTCCAACCTTACCATTCTATGATTCTATGAAGTAGGATGCAGCACTGAGATTAGATTAGCATTACTGTTGTCATCTGGGCTCCCTTTGTCTACAGTCATGGTAGTTTGGTCTGGGTTTTCATTNGTCTTCCAACCAAACCAGTTCTATCTATAGGTAGAAGCACACATCCATATATAAATGTTATCTAACCTCTGATGTTTGATTGCCTTTCATCTGTTCTGAGAGCAGAGCATAACTCATTATCCTTTGGGGTGTCAGGGTTAAACAGCTTCTAGTGTCATTCAGTGGAATCGCAACAGCACCAGTCAATAAAGTGCACCCCATTTTAAATCGCTCCTAATGATTTACAGCAGGAGGAATGTCCCCCAGAAGAACCATTTCTGCATTTTAAAAGATTTTCTGTGATGTTTTACTGTGAATGATGTGCTGAATGCAAACCCTTGATCTTGGAATCGTTGTTTTTGTGGTGATAAATGGCAGAGTTCTGCTATGTTTGTGTAAGCACAAGTATTCAGATGTGCTGTTTGGCGTTGCTGGAGTGAAAAGCTCCCTGCACGCTCAGAAGTCACTTAAATGTTCATTTAAATAACTATGCAGAATATGCAGGTAGTTGTAGGTATTCTTTTTTAAGACCTTACTTGACCATTTGACTGCTGTGTGCAGTTCTGGAGCCCCCAGCACAGGAAGGACATGGAACTGTTGGAGCGGGTCCAGAGGAGGGCCACAAAGATGCTCAGAGTGCTGCAGCAGCTCTGCTATGAGGACAGACTGAGAGAGTTGGGGCTCTGCAGCCTGGAGAAGAGAAGGCTTCCAGGAGACCTTAGAGTAGTCTTCCAGTATCTGAAGGGTGCCTACAGGAAGGCTGGGAAGGGACTATGGACAAGGTCTTGCAATGACAGGACAAGGGGCAATGGGTTTAAACTGGCAGAGGGAAGATTTAGACTGGATGTTAGGAGGAAGTTGTTTGCAGTGAAGGTGGTGAGACACTGGAACAGGTTGCCCAGGGAGGTTGTAGCTGCTCCCTCCCTGGTGGTGTTCAAGGCCAGGTTGGACAAGGCCTTAAGTGACCTGTCCTAGTGGGAGGTGTCCCTGCCTATGGCAGGGGGTTGGAACTAGATGATCCTTGAGGTCCCTTCCAACCTTACCATTCTATGATTCTATGAAGTAGGATGCAGCACTGAGGTTAGATTAGCATTACTGTTGTCATCTGGGCTCCCTTTGTCTACAGTCATGGTAGTTTGGTCTGGGTTTTCATTTGCAGTATTTTATTTTATTTTATTTTATTTTTAAATTGAGATCCAGGATGCAGTTTGATTGCATTGCCTTATGCAAATAAGAACAATATTTAAAACATATAGTACTTCACATATTCAAAACAGTGTGGAAACATTTGCAGTCATTCTCACAGAACCCTTGTGAAGTAGGTAAATATTGTAGTTATTACTTTAATGCAGTTTTGCCTGGGAGATAACATATTGCAGTACTGCCGATGCAAAACAAGCGTCAGACCTCCAAAACTGAGAGTGATGGGAAGGGACTTGACACATTTAATGTTGTTTATATTTATATCTTAGTTTTAGAGCTTTCAGAGATTACTTTTTCAAGTTTTCTTGACAGTGAGGAATACTAAAAACCTCTTTCCTTGTAATGGGTGATGAAATGATACCACATGTCTCTTGAGGCTGGAGCCCCTCAAAAAGCTGACAAGTTCTCACAGGATTTACAGGCAGGGGCTGTTTCCTGTGCCCCTGAAGTTGGTAGAGAGGCTGATGCTGACTTGGTCAGATTTGTGTAACACTAATGGCTCCTGGGAAGAACTGGCAATATTTCAGGGGCTGGTCATGGTAAAAATATTGAGTTTCATGATTAATAAAAGAATCTTATTAAAACCACACGTGGAGATTAAGTTTCTGGGGGAAAATGAAAGCAGTAAGTGGAATCATTCTACATGGTGCAGTGGTATTTGTGTGCCTTTCACTGGCTGTGGGCTGTAGAATCATTGAATGATAAAGTTGGAAGGGACCTCAAATATCATCCAGTTCCAACCCCCTGCCATAGGCAGGGACA